>JAAGKR010001828.1:68312-112074 GCA_011419295.1 Clarias macrocephalus
GTGTACAGCAGCTGGTGCAACAGCGTGAGCGTTGTTCCTCTTGCACGCTCCTGCACACCCAACCTGGAACTATTGACTGTCAAGTGTCGTCCTTTTTATCTTCCTTGGGAGTTTACATCAGTCATAATCAGCGGCATTTATATTCCGCCACAAGCAGACACGGACACTGCCTTATGAGAGCTGCATGAGGCACTCACACAGCATCAGACACAACACCGGGATGCTGCGCTTATTGTGGCGGGGGACTTTAACAGTGGCAACCTCAAACGCACAGCGCCGAACTTCTATCAACATATCACCTGCCCAACCAGGGGCAAAAGGATGCTGGACCACTGTTACACATCAGTTAAGGACGGCTACAAGGCACAATCTTGTCTACCGTTTGGTAAATCGGACCATGCCGCCATCTTTCTCATGCCAAAATATAAACAAAGGCTTAAACAGGAAGTTCCGGTTCAGAGGGAAGTCGCGCGCTGGACGGACCAATCGGTGGCCGCGCTACAGGACGCACTTGATGACGCAGACTGAGACATGTTCTGAAACAGCTCCGATGACGTCAACATGTTTACGGAAGCGGTTGTGGGATTTGTCGGGAAACTAGCGGATGATACCATACAGAAAACGACCATCAGAACGATTCCCAACGATTCCCAACGATTTGGAACACCAAACTCCACTTGAGAACATGAGGAATGGTCACCATCTAAATCTACAAACTGATAACGATCAGTCAAATAGGATCTGAGCCACAAGAGGGCAGTTCCCTTAATTCCTACTACCTTTTCTAATCTGTGAAGGAGAATACTATGATCAATAGTGTCAAAAGCTGCACTGAGGTCCAGTAGCACAAGTATAGTGACGCAACCCTGATCAGAGGCCCATAGGAGGTCGTTTACTACTTTAACAAGTGCTGTCTCTGTGCTGTGATGAGGCCTAAATCCTGACTGATACAGGTCATTTATGCTATTTCTGTGTAGATGTAAACATAGCTGCTGTGATACTACCTTTTCCAAAATCTTGGAGATAAAGGGAAGGTTTGATATCGGCCTGTAATTAGAAAGCAGACAGGGGTCAAGGTCAGGTTTCTTTATTAGCGGTTTAATAACGGCTAATTTAAAGGATTTGGGGACATACCCACTACTGAGTGAACAGTTAATTACTTTCAACAGGGGTTCTATTATTGCTGGTACTATCTGTTTGAAAAAATGTGTCGGTATAGAATCTAATATACAGGTTGACGATTTTGAAGAAGAGATGAGTGAAATTAGTTCCCTCGCTTCAAGGGAAGTAAAGTGTTCTAAGTTCTGATGTGATGTGGTTAGATCATCTGAATTACGTAAATTGTCTGTTTTCAAAGCCTGAATTATTTGCCTAATATTTATGATTTTGTTATTGAAAAAGTTCATGAAATCCTCACTACTGCATGATGTTGTTGTGGAGATTTCTGTAGTGGTCTTGTTTTTAGTTAATTTAGCTATGGTATTAAATAAAAATCTTGGGTTGTTTTTGTTATTTTCTATAAGAGTGGAGAGATACGTTGATCTAGCATCACTGAGAGCTTTTTTTTATAGTTCAGGATGCTCTCCGTCCAAGCTATTTTGAATACTAACAATTTAGTTTGGCGCCATTTACGTTCGAATTTTCGAGCGGTTTGTTTCAAAGCACGTGTGTGGTCAGTATACCAAGGAGCGAGTTTCTTATCTCTAATCACTTTCCTTTTAACTGGAGCTACATTATCTAAGCTATAACGCAGTGCTGACTCTAGACTGTTTGAGTTCTGTGAAGTCAGATGGCGATCCAATCAAAGTTGATAACTCTGGAAGATTATTGATAAAGCTGTGTGTGGTATTTGATGTAAATGTACGTTTAAGGTTTAGACCTTAACTTAGGTGTTAAGAGAGTGAACACCAGGAAAGCAGCAGGATCAGACGGCATCTCAGGTAGAGTCCTCAGAGCCTGTGCAGACCAGCTAGCACCTGTGTTCACAGACATATTCAACCTCTCTTTATCTCAGTCAGTGATCCCCACATGCAAAGAGTCCATCATTGTTCCTGTTCCAAAGAAACCACATCCTGCTTCCCTCAATGACTATCGACCTGTAGCCCTCACATCAGTGGTGATGAAGTGCTTTGAACGGCTGGTCAGGGGCGTCATCATTTCTTCACTACCAGACACACTAGATCCATTACAGTTTGCCTACCGTCAAAACCACTCTACAGATGATGCTATCTCTCATCTACTCCATACTGCTCTCACTCATCTGGACACTAGAAGGGGGAATTATGTTAAAATGCTCTTCATCGACTACAGCTCAGCATTTAACACCATAATTCCCTCTACACTGACCACCAAGCTTTAGCACCTGGGACTCAGCTCATCTCTGTGTCAGTGGATCTCCAACTTCCTAACTGGGAGACCACAGGCAGTAAGGATGGGTGGACATGTCTCAGCCTCCATCACTCTCAGCACTGGAGCACCCCAGGGTTGTGTTCTGAGCCCTCTACTGTACTCACTGTACACGCACAACTGCGTAACCTCTACCAACTCCACCACCATCATCAAGTTTGCTAACGACACCGTCGTGGTGGGCCTGATCTCTGACAATGATGAGATGGCCTACCTGAAGGAGATTGGAAATCTGGAAAACTGATGCCAGAGGAACAACCTCCTTCTAAACGTCAGCAAGACAAAGGAGTTGATAGTTGACTTTAGTGCAAAGCAGAAGAGGAACTACCAGACCCCCGTCATCAACAAGAGCCCAGTGGAGAGAGTGGACAGCTTCCGTTACCTCGGTGTACACATCATGCAGAACCTATTGTGGTCCTGTCACATCAACACTGTGGTGAAAAAGGCCCAGCAGTGTCTCTACCACCTCAGACGCCTGAGAGATTTTAGACTGCTCTCTAAGGTGCTTAGAAACTTCTACTCTTGCACCATAGAGAGCATCCTGATGGGAAACATAACGACCTTGTTTGGGAACAACACCATGCAGGACACACAAACTCTTCAGAGGGTGGGGCGATCAGTGTCGTGGAAATTAATTGAAGACTCAGGCTTTGATTTCAGAAGGTTACAACTTTATTGGTTGATCAATAAAGTCGGGAGGTCTGCAGAACACACCACGACTCCCGACGGCCTCTTGCTTAAATACTGATCCTAGACAAAGGCGGCCAGTTTTCCCGCGCTTACTTTACATAAAACATCTGGGTTTCATTAAGGTTCCCAGTTCTGGGTGCCTCAATGTATAGATCGGATTGCTTACACAGGCACATACCAAAGGGGCCTATATGCTCGGCTTCTCACGCAAGCCTCCCATTATTGCAAGCTGAGGTATCTTTTTATTTCTTAAAAGTAGGGTATGTCACATAAAATCAGATAAAAATTTATTCTATCAGCTGAGCGCATCAGCCACACCGAGTACATCAGTACACCACACAGTACTGATCCATTTTGCACATCTACACAACTTTCTGCACTCACTCTGGACATTCGCCACACTAGTGGTCACTGCTCACTCATGGACATAATGCACACAAGACACTTTAAAGATGCACACAAGCCACTTTTAAATACGTCACTTTACTGCATATTTGCACACACCTGGACTTTCCGTTCTCTTATGTTTACTCCACTCCCACAATTCTATATTTTCTATTATGTACAGCTAGATTTTTTTATTTTTCTTATATTTTTCTTATATCTTTCTTATATCTTCCTATAGTGTATATTTTGTATTATACAGATATTTTATATTTTATTTTATTCTTTCTTAGTTTACATTTGTTCTTCTTAGTTAAATTTATTTATATATATTTCTCAAATTTACTTTTGTTTTAATATTTATTTCCTATAGATATTCTCTCTTGGATAAGTAAATTTTTATATTATTCCTATTAATAGTCTTTTTTTAAGGTCAGGGCAGTTGTCTAAGCATTTCACTGCATATCGTACTGTGTATGACTGTGTATGTGACAAATAAAATTAGAATTTGAATTTGATAAATTATCAAACCACAGACATTTTAGATTAAAACATTTATATTGTGCATTGGACTTTAACATGTATTATATCTTTAAATCTTGTTTAACTACAACTATTTTCCCTAATATATCACATCTACATTTAATATGAGTATTTTTGGCTGCCGAATGTTGCCAAACAGGTAAGGTGGCGATAAAAACCAACTCCATAAATGTGCTTAAAAATCAATAATAGTTCAATAATGGCGCTCATAAATCGATACGAAGGCATAATGACGGGAGGAGACAGCTGAAATTTTTTCATCATGCTCCAATTTTCCTCAAGTCACACCAAGCCCAAAAAAAGCTGTAAGCAGCACCTACTGTCCTTTATGGAGCTCTCATAACGAATTTGAATCTGTGTAGCTTTTGGAGCAAATTCAGCTCAGTGGAATGGGGGTATTAGATTCTGTTACAGGTTTCCCAAACTCTCAAGGCAATACTTGCATTTTGATAGTGGTAGGTCTTTCATCTGCATGGAATATCCTCTGACATTATATCTGATCATGGTCCACAGTTGTAAGGTCAGTTCTGGAAAGCATTCAGCACCACCCACACTGTAAACCCTAAGGCTCAAAGTAATTAAACGTACTAAGTACTGTTAACTTAAATAATTACAATTAGTTCAAATTAATAGACCTTTTTGAGTATTTAGAACTTTTTGGTATTTATGAGTTTGTAGAAAGAACACTTTTCAAGTTAGCTGGATAAATTTTATATTTTAAGTAATTGTAAGTACCTAAGTAACAGAAACTGTCATGGTAAAGTTCCACCGACTTAAAATCTTTCAGACTAGAGATTTTGTATCTGATGTTATCAGGGCAGTAGGGCACTGGTGGCTCAGTGGTAGGTGCTTTGTCTGCCATGCGAAAGGCCCAGGTTCGATTTCCAACAACTGGATGAAGTGCCTGTCCCAAGCCCAGATAAAAGGGAGGGTTGCATCATGAAGAGCATCTGGTATAAAGCCTGTGCCAAGCTTGTGTGTGGACTGGATTGTCTGCTGTGGCAACAACAATTTATTTGATTTGCAACAAATTCAACAAACTCAAAATTTATAGTCCTGTTTACTTAAAATTGGAAACATCATTACTTAAAAAAATTGATGTAACTGATTGTTTCAAATGTTTTGAGTTTTGCCAACTTATTCGGGTTTACAGTGCAGTCTGTCATCTGTCTATCACCCTCAGTCTAATGGGCAGACAGAGAGAGCAAACCAGGAGCTAGAGGCAGCCTTAAAGTGGCATCACAAGATGCAAACACCTGAAGCAAACCCTTCCCTGAAAAGAATAACACACAATTCACTACTAACTTCCTCTAATTATGTACTGTTAGCCATTCAAGACATCCCCATTAAAAAGAAATTTAAAAACTTAAGCTTTAAATTGTTTGATTCATCGATTCATTTGACCCCTCACCATTACTAAGTGTGGTGGGATCAGCTGAAGGCATCATCTGCACTGAGCTCACTGATCTGCACTCAATCTACAACAAGCAGTGCTGGACAAAGGCCAGGAAGATCATGAAGGACTTCACCCACCCCAACAATGGACTGTTTTTTCTGCTGCGGTCAGGAAAGCACATCCGCTCCCTGAAGGCCAACACAGAGACTGAGGAGAGGCTTCTTCCTACAGACTCTCAATCACTACACCACATGGGACTAAATACTCTGTTTTTACTCATACAATACTCAACACATTGCACATCACACAAAAATACACATTTGCAAATTAAACTAATTAGCACATACTTTGCATCTGTTATGATGCTATGCTAATGACTAGACATTTCCATTTCAATTCCATTTCATTTATATTTTATTACTTGTATACACAGTTTCAATTTTGCAGCCAAAAGTTTTCTATGTTTTCTGTGTTCTATGTTTTATTATTGTATTCTTATTTCATATTTTATATACCTTATTTGAATATTTTCTTTTTATACCCTATTATTTTTATTATTGTATTATTATTTCATATTATGTATTTGAATACTCCATTTTCTTTTAAATTTTTAGGTATTGGGCAGTTGTTAAAGAATCATACTGTGTATGTGTAAGGGACTACCACCAGAGGACGCTGTGTGCACATGTTTGTTTTTGTTTTGTAGTTTTTGTTAATCGACTCAGTTTCCCAGAAGGGAACTTGGTCAAGTGATGCAGGTGCTCACCTGAACCGAGGTAGCTCATCATTAGGATTGTTATAAATAGCTGGTTGTTCTGGGAAACTGGGTCAAGCATTAATCCTGTCAGTGGGCATGTAGTTTGGTTTGGTTTGGTTTTGATTAGATTAGATTAGATTATGTTTTATTTTGACTTATGTTTGTTTAGTTGGGCTCTGATATGTTTTGTGATTTGTAAGATGTGTATGTGTAATTTTTGCTTTATTCAGTTCATTTATGTGTGTGTTGTGCGGTATGTTCCTGGTGTGTCTCCATAGCCTCCAGGGCGTTCCCCAAGCCTCCAGTGTGCTCCCTTAGCTTCCTGTGTGCTCCCTTAGCTTCCTGTGTGCTCCCTTAGCTTCCTGTGTGCTCCCCTAGCCTTCTAGGGCAGGTCCCCTAGCCTCTAGCGCCGTCCCCCAGTCTTTAGGACTCCTGTCTCGTCCAGTCTCTAGTCTTCCTGTCCCGTTCAGTCTCAAGCCCTTGTGTCAGTTCGAAGCGCTCGTGTCAGTCCTATAGGGCCTGAAATGCTTAACCTGGTCTGAAATGCTTATGTGGTCTGAAATGCTTAATAGGTCTTGTATATGCTAAAAGTGCTGGTAAATGCTAAAAGAGACTGTAAACGCTTCGAGAGACTGTGTGTGTGTTTGTCCAGAGCCCATGTGTGTATTTTGTTCGTTCCTTTTGTTAATTAAAGAATTTTATGTTTAAAAACTACCCCTCTGCGCCTATGCTTGCCTTCTCTGCCCACGGCAATAACATCCGCCCGAACTGCCTGTCATACCAGTAAGGTAAGGTGGTCACAGTACACACATTACTAAAAGCACAATGCATTAAAGCAAGTGGCTTTTGTTCTCGTGGTGTGCTGCCCACCAGCCTGCCCGGCTTCACCGGCACTTGACAAAATGTCATTTCCTGACCAACCTCTCTTTTTCTCTGTTGATGTCTCTGTCCTGAAGTCTCCTGTGGTGGAAAATGTACTTGCTGTTTCAAAGTGCTGGCAATGAAGGAGCTTCCTTTCATGTAAGTTATTTACATGTATGCTTACAGAAGTTTTCACCATATATACTTGTTGTCAGCTCTAAAATCTCAATGTCAGCATATTTTGTACTCAAGTTCAGTCCCTGTGATTTATTCCCTGTAAGGCAATAATGTCCTCACTCAAGGCATCACTACTGTCCAAGCTGTGTTGTTTTAGAAAAAGAAATCAACACATTCTGAAATCAAGTGTTTAGTTAATAACAACACTGTAAGTCATCATAAGATAATGTAAGGTGTATATTTTTCAAATAACCATTTAAAAAAGGGCTCACTTAACTTGTTGACCTTGCATGTTTCTGTGTTATGTGTACCTTTTAATAACACAAGCACACTTTTTGAATCCAAAACTTTATAATGTTATATAAATACTTTCCATGAACCGAGTTGAGGCTGGACACGAATCAAACAGAAACAATAGAACAGCTAGCACTAGGTAACAAATTAAATGCTAATGCTAACACGATAATATAGCATAACAGCAAAAATATGTTTAACACATTTGGTAATGTAACATTCAAGTCCCCGCCATCGATGGGTTTCCACACCTCATACTATCCAGCCAGTGCATTCAGTGCTGATCCCAAGCCTGGATAAAATGGGAGGGTTGCGTCAGGAAAGTTTTATCAGACATAAAACCAGTGCCAAGTTGTTGTGCACATTGATGGCCCGCTGTGGCGAAACCCTCGAGGGGAGCAGTCGAAAGATTAACAACAACAAGTACGACATACGCAAGGTAATCAACACAAGGGACCTAAATAAAAAACATAAATCAGAGGCATAAACAGGGAAACAGAAGCATGACCTAAAATTTAGTAAGCTAGGAAACCAAGGCAGTATCAAATTAAAAGTTTCAGAAAAAGAACATGGGCATTAGGTGACCCAGGGAACTGTGGCTATACTAAAATCTGTTAGCATTTATGCTTCTGACTCTCAAGCTAGAGGTTGATCACTGCCCAGCATTCACCCACTTCATTTACAAAATGCTGTTAATGAGTTGACTAGTTAAATCATGTGTGCTGGGAGCTGAGAAAGTATTAAAATGTGCAGGGCAGTGATCCTCCATGACTGGAGTTGAGAACCACATGAACTATGTTTATCATGTAAGATGAATTATGAATTCAGAAAAAAAAAGTTCTGATAGGAATTTATTTTCCATAAAGTTTTTTTTTTCTGTTGTTGATCATAAATGTTACAGACTCAACAGACAATGATCTTATGAAACCCGAACAGGCGTTTTATTGACAGTTTATGGATGATGGTGAACAGATAATGGAAAGAGCCAAATAGTCTTAACTGTGGAGATGACGGAGCTGGTGGACGAGTGCAGACACAAACACGAACCAGGAGACGAGACAAGACGAGATGAGATGAACACAGAGCAAAGCTTGCAGGAGATTGAGGGTGGAGCCTGGTGTTTCCATGACAGAACACACCCCCGCCACCTCCACGGACTGCTCCTGAGGGCCGCTGGACCTGTCACCGGGGTGGACGACCCCTTCCTCTGAGAGCAGGCATTTGTGGGTGTTGTTGATGGAATTCCCTGAGGAGGTTTGGGTCGAGGATGTCTTCTCGTGGGAACCCAGCTCCTCTCCTCAGGGCCGTACCCCTCCCAGTCGACGAGATATTGGAGACGACCACCGCGGCAGCGGGACCTCAGGATTTCTTTCACAGCGTAGACCGTTCTGTCCTCTAGCTCCAGTGCCGGAGGGGGTGGGGGGGGGGGGTTAGTCTCCAGGACCAGACTCTAAGGACACAGGAAAACTGGGTGAGTGATAAGGTTTAAGTAAGGAGACGTGAAAGGTAGGGTGAATCTTATATGTGTGCGGGAGACTTAACTTATATGTGACGGGGTTGATCTGTGCGAAGATGGTGAAGGGACCGATGAATCTGGGACTCAGCTTCTTACAGGGCAGTCGAAGACGGATGTCGCGTGTGGAGAGCCAAACCTTTTGTCCAGGTTGGAAGTTGGGAGCATCTGCTCTCCTCACGTCAGCGGCGATGCGTTGTCTTCGAACTGCACGTTGTAGCTGTTGGTAAGCTGAGTCCCAAACCCTCTCACTCTCCTGGAACCAGTGAGTCACAGATGGTACCTCAGAAGGTATGCTGTTCCAGGGGAAAACAGGCAGTTTGTAACCGAGTATGCACTGAAAGGGGGTGAGAGTCCTGTGGTGGATTGTCGAAGTGAATTCTGCACGTACTCTGCCCAGGCGATGAACTGGCTCCAGGAGTGTTGACGGTCATGGCAGAAGTTACAGAGTTATCTACCTATCTCCTGGATTTTGCGTTCTGTTTGTCCGTTACTCTGGGGATGATATCCAGAAGACAGGCTTACGGTCATACCTAGGAGGTTAAAAAAGGCTTTCCAGAACCTGGAGATAAACTGGGGTATTCTGTCAGATACAATGTCTTCTGGAATGCCGTGAAGTCTAAAAACCTGGTTAAAGAGCATTTCGTCCGTCTCTTTTGCTGAGGGGAGTTTTGGTAATGGAACTAGGTGACAAGATTTGGAGAATCGATCGACGATTACCAGAATGCAGGTATTGCCTTCGGAACGAGAGAGGTTGGTGATGAAATCCACTCCTAGGTGGGACCAGGGACGCCGGGGGACTAGAAGAGGTAATAACTTCCCTGCTGGCAGATGTCTGGATGGTTTAGTGGTGGCGCAGTCCCGACATCCCCTCACGTACCTTCTAACCTGTTCGGCCATGTTGAGCCACCAGAAGTGTTCTTCTAGTAGTGAGAGGGTTTGATTAATCCCAGTGTGACCAGTGCCCATAGATGCATGCGCCTGATGGAGGAGGGTTTCCCGCTGCGTGAGAAAAACATAGAGATGACCAGCTGGACAGTCTGGTGGAGGTGGTTCGGTTGTCATAGACTGACGAATTTCATCTTCAATCTCCCACTGAATCCGAGAGACAAACAGAGTTGAAGGGAGAACATGCTTGGTTGTTTCCGGAATGTCCTCCGCATCATAGTGGCAAGAGAGAGCATCAGCTTTGACATTGCTTGGTTCCTGGTCGATAACTGATGGTAAAGCGGAACCGGGTAAAGAATAGTGCCGTCTTGTCGTGCGTTGAGGCGTTTGGCATCCCGCAGAGATATTCCAGGTTCCGGTGATCCGTTAAGACCAAGAAAGGGTGTACGGCCCCCTCAAACCAGTGTCGCCATTCCTCTAATGCCAGCTTGATTGCCAGGAGCTCTCGATTCCCGATATCGTAATTACGCTCGGCGGGTGACAGCTTTTGGAAGAAGAAGGCACAGGGATGGTATTGAGGAGGTTTCCCCTGCTGCTGCGAGAGAATGGCTCCAACTCCGAATCGAGACGCTTCGACTTCTACCAGAAATGGTCTGGTGGGATCTGGGAGAACAAGGACAGGTGCTGAAGTGAATGCCCTTTGGAGTGTGACCATGGCCATGGTGGCTTCAGCATTCCAGGCGAGGGCCTTGGGCCTGCCCTTCAGGAGATCGGTGAGGGGGGAGACTAATGAACTGTAATTTTGGATGAACCTTCGGTAGAAGTTGGCAAAACCCAGAAAGCGTTGGAGCTCTTTAATGTTGGTTGGGATCGGCCAGGTCCGAATGGCGTCCACCTTCCCTTCAGCCATTTTGATCCCTTGCTGACTGATGTGATGGCCCAAGAACTGCACGGTGGATTGGTGGAAAGCACATTTTTCAGCTTTCAGGAACAGGTGATGTTGTCTGAGTCTCCGGAGAACCTCGACCATATGAATGCGGTGCTCCGCCTCGTTCCTGGAGTAAATGAGTATGTCATCGATGTAAATGATAACAAATCGGTTCAGAAATGATCGGAACACCTCATTCATGTAGCCTTGGAATACAGAGGTGGCATTGACTAGGCCATAGGGAATGACCAGATATTCGTAATGACCTGAGAGTGTGATGAACGCGGTCTTCCACTCTCCGGAGAACCTCGACCATATGAACACGTCCTCCTCTCGTATCCGGATGAGATTGTAGGCACTCCGGAGATCCAGCTTTGTAAAGATCAAGTCAAGTCAAGTCAAGTCAAGTCAAGTCAAGTCAAGTAGGCTTTTATTGTCATTCCAACCATATACAGTTAGTACACAGTGAAACGAAACAACGTTCCTCCAGGACCAGGGTGCTACATACATGCAACAACATAAATTTACAACATACATTTTATATTAAATTACTCTAAAAGAAGAACTATCAATATTATACAAAGATACACAATAGACAAAGTGCACGTGCAAATGTGCAAACAAACAAAGATGCGTGCCCCTCGGAGTTGCTCCAGAGCCGTCGGGACAAGAGAGAGCGGGTAGCTGAACTTCACTGTGATTTGATTAAGGGCACAATAATCAATGCACAGGCGGAAACCTCCGTCCTTTTTTGCCACAAAGAAGGAACTCGAAGCAGCAGGTGAGGTGGATGGTCGGATATATCCGTGTTGAAGAGCCTCCTCAATGTACTTCTCTATGGCTTTATACTCTGGAATGGATAGAGAATAGATCTTCCCTTTGGGCACTGGTTCACCTGGACGGAGGTCAATGGCACAGTCCCATGGCCGATGAGGTGGCAGCTGCGTGGCTCACTTTGGACAGAACACGTCTCTGAAATGGGTGTAGCACTCTGGGAGAGTCACACAGGGCTGGTCGGAGGGACTCTCCACCGATGTGGTGTTAACGGAAAGGATGGGTTTTACCTATAGACATTGACTCATACATTCCAACCCCCACTTCAGGATCTCTCCACTTTCCCAAGAGAGGATGGGTTTGTGCTCGGCGAACCACGGACATCCTAGAATGATATCGGAGGTGGATCATTTCAAAACCAGAAATTCAATGTGTTCCCGATGTAGCCAACCCACTTGCATGTTGAGAGGCGGAGTGGTGTAGCATACCCATCCCCCTCGAGGGGGGGCACCGGTGACGCAACATATTTTGAACTGGGTTGGGTGGAGGATCATAGGGATGTGGAGTTGGTGACACAAAGTGACGGAGATGAAGTTGCCAGCTGACCCAGAATCCAGGAGTGCCTTTACTGTAACAGAACGAGAAGCAGCATCAATGACTACGTCGGTGGTTAAAGGAGCCATAGGTTTATCCAAATAAGATATTCTGCTTACCAATGGACGAGGAGGATATCGGGGACATGTCAGACGGACATGTCCCTTTTCTGCACAGTAAAGGCAAAGCCCTTGGGTCAGTGGGCAAGAGCCTGAAGAGTGACCGTGGGTCCACCTTCATAGGTTCTGGAACAGATCGCACCTGCAGATGGATCGTGGTGCACGGACGTTTCAGAGGAGTATTCCTGGAGACGATTTGCCACCTAAATGGATGTTCGGATGAACCGCTCCAATCCCACTGAGTCATCTTGCGCAGCGAGTTGCAGCCTCAGTTGCGGATCCAGAGCCTGGCGGAACTTCGTCCACCCACTGGCAGCGGCTGAGGTTCTGAAAGTTAGAACATAGTCAGTTATGGAACTTTCGCCTTGGTGGTGGAAGCGTCTGCCGATTGTGTAAACATCTCCCGAAAGTAGGTTGTAAACTCTTGATAATCATGTACTACGCTGCCATCTTGCTGCCAGATAGCCTCAGCCCACTGAAGGGCTTTATTGGTAAGATTATATATGCAATTTTAGATCTATCAGAAGGGAACCTGTGAGGCTGCATCTCAAAGGTGAGAGAGCACTGGAGAAGGAATCTATTGCAGTTCTCCTCCTCGACCACCGAAGGGCGCTGCTGCCGCCATGGGACTGGCGTGAATGGGTGGTGTCAGCGAAGAAGCGAGTGTTGCCGGAAGTGGTGCAGCGGAGGTGAAAACTTGGCGGAGTTCATTGTTGCGGTCTGACCATCTGTTACGGACATACAGACTCAACAGACAATGATCTTATGAAACCCGAACAGGCGTTTTATTGACAGTTTATGGATGATGGTAAACAGATAATGGAAAGAGCCGAATAGTCTTAACTGTGGAGATGACAGAGCTGGTGGACGAGTGCAGACACAAACACGAACCTGGAGACGAGACGAGACGAGATGATCACGGAGCAAAACTTGCAGACAGGTGCGTGACGGAGTCTGTTTCCATATGTGTGGTCAGACGCTGAGTGAGAGGAAGTGAGGTGTATATAAAGTGTGGTGCTAATGTGAATCCGGTGTGCGCTCAGAACTTAGGTGATTGGGAACGGAGATTGAGAGTGGAGCCTGGTGTTTCTGTGACAATACATAGCTTTTCTCTCTGGTTTAATGATCTAGAAGCCCTTAAAGATACAAAAGGAACATCAAAGCTCTTACCTGGGTTTCATCATTTGGGAGGCGCAATTAAATAAAATTGCTAAAACCAATAACAGAGTTTCTTTTTAATTTGCCTCTTTAATAAATGCCAATATGCAATAATCTCCTTTGAGATATATCGCTTACTTCTGCTCTGTAAAGCCATATCGCCATATCGTCTGAGGTGCTGTTAAATGGTGATTTTTTTTAGCCTGGTGACTCTCAAATAACTTCTTCTCTGCAGCAGAGGTAGGTTTTGGTCTTGCTTCCCTGGGACAATCTTAATATGGGCCAGTTCCAGCATGGTGCTTGATTGGTTTTGCAAATGCCCTTGACAATACTGTCCTTGAAGAACTTTTCCAGAACAGCTGACCTTCACGTCTTAAAATGATAACTGAATGTAGTTCTTGTAGTTTTTATTTAGTTGCTTAGTTTCCACAACAATCGTGTGTGTGTGTGTATGTGTGTGTGATATATGTATTTATATATCTGTAATGTTTCTGAAATAGCACTTACACTTACACAGTTAATTCTTAAGAACTCAACTAAAGTTTAATGGTGATCCCTTCTGTGTATTCCCCTCTCTTTCCACCTTGAACTTATTCCTTGGCCCACACGGCATGGGGAAGCAGATTAATGCCAGCTCTTTAAACTCTCAGTCACATAGCCCTGGTGTTCCTGCCTTCTTCTTACCACAAACATAAATCACAAGTTTCCCTTCTGTCAGTACTGACTAATGTCTACTGCCAACTATCCAACCAGAGCTACTAGCCTAGTCCCAACTTCACACCACAGAGCACTTTTATGCAAACAAGTAATGGTAACAATAATCACAATATATGAGAGTGATACACTTAATAATCACAATGTAATGATTCCTTGAAACCCAGATGAAGAACAGGTCAATTCTACACTTGTAAAAGTTTAGGTCATTCTGCATTAGGATTTATTAATAAGCACCTCTCTTATTTGATGAGCAGACATATGTTGTGATTCTTTTACAAGAAGAAATAATTAGGCATACTTTTAATTAGGCATAAACTTGTATATATTTTTTATTTTCTTTATGCCACTCTTTTAATAAAAAAGTAAAATAATCTATACAATGTTAATTAAATTCACTTATCATTTGCAAGAATTAGCCAAGTTTCATAGTCAAAATTCCAAAAAGTATTCCTATCTCAATCTATGTCTTTTATAGATGAAGAGAGAAGAAGAGAATCTCTGCTGTCAGTGAGTGAGTTATTCTTCCAGCAAAGTCTAATATTAGAGAGGAGGAGATTCAGGGCTTAAATGTACCCACCTCTGCAGCTTTAAGTGTGTAAAGGTTGTGTATATATGGCAGTTGTGTACTTCTATGGACTGTAGAATAAAGTGTCCTGTTTCCAGAGTAGCTGTGGTGTCATAAGATGTTACCTGAATATTTGGAGTTAGAAAATATTTTTTATATTGGGGTTTTACAGTAAGTCTGGGATTGACCAATTATTGCTGGTGTTTGTATGCTGAGAATAAAACGTCCAAAAGAATAGTCTCTTCGTCTAAGAACAAGTGGAATCTATCCACTAACAACAAAACTCAGGTATGTTATAATAGCTAACATTCATATTGTTCAGTGTGTTGAGTGCAACATGTTTAGACCTTCTTCCAATGTTGTTAGTAGACTTGGAGGGGCACATCTGTCCAGACTTTAGACAGACCTAGTCAGTGTGAGAGTAGCATTATTTCTGTCACGGAAAGTCTGGGTGCCATATGCAGAGAAAGCCAGCTTCTGACTTTAGCATTATGACCCTCACAGTGGCAAGGATGCCATTTTGTCTCCAACTCCTGACTATAGCATTATGGCCCTCACAGTTGGGTGAATGGGTGAAGACTCAGCGGCATACTTGCTTAGCTGAGCTTTGGTTATAGAAGACTCTATACAGAGGCATGTGAAATTAGCTAGGCCTCTAGGGACACCAACGTCAGTGGTTAGGTGTATCCCTGGAGCCAGGAAACCAGACATAGCAGGTAATCTTAGGGCTTTAGGCCAGCATAGGTTCTCAAAGATAGCAGGACATGCCAGAGCTAATATGCCTTTGACAGTCAGAGGTTAGCAAGAATAACTTCACAGAGGTGTTTAAATTAGCGAAGGCAATGTCTGAGGCTGTAGTATGCTCTGGCCCCATCCCAATGCAACGTGGCAACATAACTTACATTAGGTTAGTAAGTTATGGTCACTGAACTGTTGAATGTCTAGGTGGTGCTGCAAAGAAAATGTGGGCTTTATAGATAATTGGAGTAACTTTAAGGGCAAAGCTGCCCTGTTAGGGCAGGATGGTGTCCATCCCACTTGGGGGGGGTGCTTTTCTTATTCTTATTTCTTTCACACAAATATATAAAGCATATAAAAAAAACACCCAGATTTTGCATTTACAAACATTTGTTTTCATTATATGAGACTGTACCTTTAAATCGGAAGGGGAATCCCGATGATGAAGCTGGCTCAGCTGACCTCATTTGAGGGACAACTCTACATGGTGTTTACTGCATTCTTGCAAGGATGCCATTTTGTCTCTAGTGTTGGGTGTAACGAGTTACAAAGTAACATGATGGAGTGCTCAAATTTCTGTTTTTGATGTAATGAGTAATCTAACGTCTTAGATCCGCCATTCAAGTACTCAGTTACTTAGCTACTTTTTCAAAAAGCAATCTGTTATTCAGACAATTTATGTAGTCCGTGAGCCAGACAGCAGTCATTCCCAATCCATTGGTGTGTGTGTGTGTGTGTGTGTGTGTGTGTGTGTGTGTGTGTGTGAGAAAGTTGTCCTGCAAGCCCTGCCCCCGATAACCCACCTCCCTCTGTTATCCATGCTGTTATATCCCTATCTCACCTATGCGGTTTGACTATGCGAGGACCGGCACGCTCAAAGATGGAAACCTAATCACAGCTCCAAAACTTGCGGTGAATCATGATGAATTAGTAGTTAACAGATTATGAGCCAAACTTCACTGAGTAATGATGGTAGAATAATTACGAAGGTCTTGACTAAAATGACATGCATGAGGAAGCACAAAAGAGATTTTATTTTCTGCAATAGAAAAGTACTCTAACTAGTTACTTTTATCAGTAAGGTAACTCTTTGAAATTACTGATCTTCTCAACTCAGAGCGGGAGTCCCAGAAGACTGGTAAAGAGGGGTCATTGTGAAACTCCAAGGCATGGGTGCATTCCTTCCACTTTTCTTTTTCTTCTGGCCATCGACTTCGTGATGCAGAAAGCTATGGGTCGGGAGGGACGTGGAATCTAATGGCAAGCACCAACGTGCCTGACAGACCTCTACTTTGCAGATAATATCACACTCCTATCAGCCAGTAAAAAGGACATGAAGGTGATGACATCAAATCTGGAGAAGGAAGTGGCCAAGGTTAGACTTCAGATTAGCAGGAACAAGGCCAAGATCACAAGAATTGGATATGCCACTATAAACGATCCTGTGATAGTGTGGCAGCGACAACTTGAGGAGGTCACCAGGTTCACCTAACTGGGCTGCATCCTAGTTGGTGATTGCAAAGGCTGGGGTGGTCTTCTGGCGGCTCCAGCCAATTTGGTCGACTAAGAATTCGTATGCTCAATTATATTGTCACCCCAACTGCAATCTATGCCAGTGAAAAGTTTAAGCTTCTGCCAGGATCATGCAACGACTCAATGTTGCTCACCAATGAAGAGATCTACCGCAGAACTGCGACCCAGCCCCTAAACAACATTGTGACTTTGCTCAGAACATTTTGAGCGATGTATGGGATTTGTGGGCCATGTATTGTGTCAATCCCATCCACAGCACCCAAAATCAGCAATTCTGTGGGGACACCTCAAAAAAAGAAAGTGGAAACATGGCTGACCATGTGCAATATGGCACCGGACCTTCATGGATGATCTCCATGCACTTGGTATTTCATGGGCCAGGCCAAAGATCCTGTGGCAAACTGATCATGCTGGAGAAACCTCGCCGCCCAATGCATCGAACAATACAGGAGGAACTAATTCCTCCTGGATACAGTAACATACATCAGCCTTGGCTAACTAGTAAAGGAGGAGGCATCGCAGTTATTGTAACGTCTCAGGTTTTGCAACAGGCAAACCCAGGGTCAGCTGGTCCACGTGTTTCCATTCAGGCAGGCCACCCCCTCACGCTGTTACCAAACAATGCTCCCATAATTGCAATTAGGAACAATGCATGACAACTGGGCGCATGTCTATATAAGCCCACAAGACAAAGCAGTAGACGTGCAGACTTTTAGGAAGCACGAGGTTGTGTATAAGAAAAAGAAAAAGAGAAAAGAAAAAAAAGAAAAGAAATAGAAAAGGAAAAGAAAAAAGAGAAAAGAAACCTGAAAAGAAAAAGAGAAAAGAAAACTTTAAAAGGAAAAGGAGAAAAGAGAAATAATAAAAGAAAAAGAAAAGATAAGGATTAGCCCTGCTTCAAGAAGTAGGGGATTTATGTTTGCATCTGTGTTTGAGTTTTAGTTTCATTAATAAAGAAATATTATCTCTGAATGGGGAAAACATTTCTGAAAAGTTTGCCCCAAACATTCCCACAGCTCACACACACAGCCTTTTCTCTAAAACTCTGCAAAAGGGTTCTTTGAATAACCATTCTTTGTATAACCCGCGCTAACACCACGCGCCCTCAGTCACTACATAACAGATTGGCCGCACCACCCCAAGAGCCCACGGACTTGGAGAGGATGCAGGAGATAGTGACAGGGCAAGCGGGAATGATGAAAACGGCAAACTCTAACCTTGTTATTTTCAGAGATACATGGGATATGGGAGCGCATTGAGCAGATGCACTTACAGCTCAATGCGCGTAATACTTCCGGGTTTCCATCCCCTAGGGCATCGACTCATGAGTCAACCCCTGGCTTCGGAGCGGTGGCGCAATTGCCCCCTCTGCTGGCCGAGACTCGTCTACCACCTCTCCAGCCATATGCAGGTGAACCTGAGCGGTGCAATGCCTTTGTATTGCAGTGGTCTCTTGAGATGCAACCCTCCCAGTTCCCCACAGAGCGAGCAAAGATTGCTTTTATGATCTCCTTGCTCATGGGGCGAGCACTGGAATGGGCCACAGCAATTTGGCAGAGCTTCCTTTCTGAAAATACAAACCTTCGATGCCTTTGTTGAGGCTCTTAAGGACACCTTCCACCATCCACATATGGCAGGTGGTGTAATCTCCCGACTACTCCGAATTCGCCAGGGAAGCCGCTTAGTAGCAATCTACACAATCGAATTCCAAACCCAGACAGCAAGTGCAGGGTGGAACTCTTCAGCTCTCATGGCCACGTATGTGCAGGGTTGTCAAGGGGCTCAAAGATGAGCTAGCCACTCGGGAACCCTTGGGTGATTTAGAAGAGCTGTATTAGCTTGCGACTCTAATTGATAACCGCATTCATGAGTGTCGTGACGAGCGCCTAGCTGGGACATCATACAGGCAGGAGTTCCTACCCCCGCCTAGAGCGCATCAGACACGGTCGCTGAGACACCCTCTTTGGGCGTGGTTGGACTGGGCACCGAGTTGCGGATCCCGATTATGCAGGGCTCTTCCTGTCAGCCACGGTCTCTTGGAATGGGGCTCAAGGGAACCCACTTAGAGGCATTTGTCGACTCAAGGGCAGCAGGTAATTTTATATACTGCCACCCCAAAGACTAGGCATGCCAGTCGACCCACTCCCCCATTTCCATTGCATTCTTGGATGAATAGCCATTTAAATCAGGGCCCATCACCCAGAAAACGGGCCAGTTGTATTACGGGTTGAGCGGCAACACAACCCTAGAATTAACAGGTCAACCCGGTCTGGCTCCATTTGGGGGTCCCAGTGCTCCCAGAGCTGCCTGAAGGGGATCCAACCCCCCTTCTCTAGCCCCCCATGAAACGCTGGATCTGACCACAGTTTCCCAGGATCACTGGGACCTTAAGGGAGTGTTCTCCAAGAGGGAGGCCCAAAGACTACCCACCCCTACAGGCCCTTTGACTGTGCAATTAATCTTCTCCCTGTAGCTACTCCACCTAGGCGCAGGCTGTTCTTCTTATCTCCTCCGGAGGAATTTCGCAATGGGGAAGTACATAAAGGAAGCACTATCATTAGGGTTCATCCAGCCCTCCACATTCCTAGCATGGGAGGGTTTTTTTTCTGGAAAGAAAAAGGATGGGGAGCTCTGTCCCTGTATTGATTACCGGGGCCTGAACGCTGTGACGATAAAGAATCGCTACCCCCTGTTTTTAATGAACTTGGCTTTCGAGTGCCTGCAGAAGGCTCGGATCTTTACAAAATTGGACCTTCACAGTGCATACAATCTAATTCGCATAAATGCAGGGGATGAATGGAAACCAGCGTTCATTATGCCCGCAGGCCTTTATGAGTATTTGGTTATGCCCTTTGGCCACATGAAAGCACCCGCTGTCTTTCAGAGTTTAATAAATGAGGTTCTCCAGGAGACAATACACTGCTTTACATTCATCTACCTGGATGACTTAGTTACTTATTATTCTTAGTTACTCCCTAAAAGAGCATGCTGTTCATGTGCGATGGGTCTTAGAGCTTCTCCTGCAACACAATTTGTTTGTCAAGCTGGAGAAGTCCCAGTTCCACGTGTCCTGTGGGCATCTTCGCATGGACCCAGGCAGAATGGGCACGGCCTACATCGCTTCGTGCCATCCAGCACTTTCTGGGGTTTGCCAATTTCTTCCATCGTTTTGTCAGGAACTTCAGTACCTTGGCAGCCCCACTCAGCACCTTCACTAAGAAAGACCACAGGGGATTTAAATGGCAGCTGAAGCCCAATGTGCCTTTAACGCCATTAAGGCCAAGCTCACCACTGTGCTGGTCCTACAATTGCCCAATCCAGAGGCCCAATTCATAGTGAAGGTGGACGCATCCGACATAGGAGTTGGAGCTGTTTTTTTCCCAACGATCTGGATCAGATCAGAAAATACACCTCTGCATCTATTTCTCGCATATCTGATGCTGGCGGAACAAAATTACGGCATTGGGGACCAGGAACTTCTGGCCATAAAATTGGCTTTAGAAGAATGGAGGCACTGGTTAGAGGGAGCCAAACACCAGGTTCTCATTTGGACGGATCATAAAAACCTGGCGCACATCCAGTCAGATAAAATGGGAAAAATGGGTCAGCTAAAATGGGAAAAATGGGGATATAGTGAAGACTGCTCTTAAGAAAGCTATCAGTAAGACACATGTTTCATCTTTAAAGCAAAGCATTTATTTTCTGTCTCAATGAAAAGACATCAGTTATTACCTCTGTCTTTGTGATGAATAGACAGGGAGGCTGAGAAAAAAAAAATTCCAGAGGCTCAGTAAAAGCTATTTTGCCAGAGGCTACAGTATGTTAGAGTAAACTATATGATGAGCAGGAGCACCATATTATAGAATAAAATCCTAACATGCTAAAATTGCTAACATGTAGCATGCGACCAGATATAAGATAGAACATAGATCAATTATGATTAAACATTTGGTGAGGTAATGTGGCCAGATAAAATGCAGATTTATTTTCAGTAGCAGTATAATGTATGTTTATATATGCTACAACTTTTCTTTGTTTTTGTTTAGTGATTTATTTTCTACATTCTACAACAATACTGGGCATTTTCAAACTATAAAATAACACAACAACAACAGTCAAAGGAGATTATTGCATATTTTGGATGCCTTCAGAAATTACAAAGATCTCTGTCTGTAAGTCAGTTTCCTCTGACTGTTACAAAACTATGACATTAAAGATTTACAGAAAACTTCACAAAAGCCATGAATAAATTAGAAATGGAAATGTATTTTAAAAAACACATTACCATTTATATAGTGCAGTTTACACATGATAAGGTGAATGCTCTAAATGTTGTTAACAAAATAACAAATTGCTGTTTTCACCAATAAAATTTTTGAATTTTTAATGAGTGAGTCAGTAGTGCTGTGAAATAAATTAGCATCCATACAGAACCAATAAACTGCACTCAATTTAAAAATGAAGACAACAAAATAGAAATTAAATCATGCCCCTCTATCTCTTGGAAAAATGATATGGCACAGTTCTGGAGCGTCTGACTCTCTCCAATAATTTAACCTAGGATCTCCAATATATGTTCCTTCCAGTTAATGGAACAGAGGACATACTATCTACTCTTGCAATGGTGTGAAGAGCCCTGGATGGATATGCTAATCTATTGTTTGTTTGTTTCTTTGTTTGTTTGTGTGTTTTTGATTTCAAGATATTTGTGAGGCCTAGTCCTCTCCTGGAAACCCTGACTGCTGACTTCAGATCAGGGGAAATACCTTTCCCTAGTGAAAGAGTATCTTGGGATCTTTTTCATAAATAATGGAAAAGAGAGCATAAAATTGAAAGCTGCATGTAACATGGTTTGGCACCTTAAAAGGATGCCTGCTAATCAGATCAAAGTGGTATCAAACGTATTCCACTAGCCTGAGTGAGACCCGGGGGCAGACTCAGGACCCACTGGATAATAAGTAACATTAGGCTCATAAACATGTATTTATTGCCCTTGAGAAGAAAAGAGAATAATTTAATGCAAGGCATCTTCAGCAAAATATACAGCATTCATGCTATACTTTGTGGCATATGTACTTACCTCTTCAAACACCTGCTTAATTCTGATTTCTCTTAAATTATATTTCTTAAAAGTAAGAATTATTAGCTAATAGCATATTCTTAATGATATTCTCAAAAGTAAATTGTTGTTGTAAAAAAGTTTTGTAGGGCTCTTTTCTAAAAAAAAAAAAAATAAATAAATAAAAAAACCCTTTAGAACCTAGGATGATTTTAGTAATTGATTAAAAATGAAAAGAAAGCTACAAACTTGATAGTTTGTAAGAAAAATAAGTACAGTAGTTTGTATATTCTGTACATTGAAAATAACAAAAAACTGCACAAAGAAATTCCTAATCATACATGTTTGTTCATAAGCAGAATCGTTCCAAATTCAGCTGTCATTTAATTTTTAAATCCACTAATTATGGGGATGTCATTGATGTACCAGACCTTGTATGATGTTGGCATTGTGACTTTCATATTATGGTTTCTACATGCTTTCAAGTAAATAATTATTCTTTCCCACTACATTCTTTTTAGATGTTTGCTACACTCATACAGATGACGGTATAACAACTGGATAGCTTACAGCTTACTCACAGCTCTTATGGTGTAAACTGATTATGATCCCCATAGATATCTCCTTATATATAAAGTCCACAGTCATTGATTGATTTCAAATTAATTTACTGCAGTAAAATAAGTTAATCATATTGACTGTTAAGTTATGCAAATTCAGAAAAGCAGTACATTCCAAACCTTTGGTATGAATACTATAAAATAAAGATACTGAGTATAGTCCATTATAGTGCCTCAGAAAAAAAATTATGACTAGTAAATATCAAGGCATCATCACAAACTACGGAAGCTGGTTTATGCAACAGAACATACATTGACTGAATGTTCATTCAATAAAATGTCAATAAGAGAATGAAATGACAGAAGGATACAGCTTGTATTAACACCATTAAACTAGAATAATGTAGGAGGATAACACACGTGCATTAAATATAGCAACCTATATTGTATGTCTCTAGAAAACTTCAAAAGAATAAATCAACATTATGGCAGCTTTAAATGGGCATCAACAGATGGTGATATTCATTAATTTGCAATCCCCTTCTTTGGAACTCATTTATTTTTTATATTTACTCAAAATATAAAAAAGTCCCAATCAAGCTGCAAGATTTAGTTATATATGTAATGATACTATAAGCATTATATCTATTCAACATAGTCTACAAGGCACTTTCAAGTCAAACTGGAACGTTTGATTATGCAAAATAACAGAGAACAAAAATATATTTATCAAGTGGGTTTGAGCCTTCATTCACAAGAAATTTTATCAGTGCAGGTTTGACTTGAACACCCCTCATATTTTTATATACTGTACCTTATTAAGTTATTCCTTAAAAGTAAAAAAAAAAAAAACAGACCATTATTTAATCCTTGTTATGTTTATGTACTTTCTACCATAAAACACAGCATTATAATACTTATTGCATTTGGCTGCAGTATTACTTGTCTAACGTACTAGGCTACTGTTATAGATGACTGTGTAATAGGCCTCCATATGGAGACATTAATCTTCTCATGGTGTGAAGGTTAAAGTTGGTCTGCCATCCTACAATTTGCCATCATTCACAGTGGCCCAGTGGCAACCTGAGATCCAACTAAATTCAGACTGTGCCTCAGGGCACAATTATTGTGTATATACAATGTGTCTATTTGAGAGAAAATACTGTGAGTGGGAGAGACAGAAAGAACCAGACAGACATGCAGACAGACACCGAAATAAAGAGCACATACAGATTTTACATTAGTTAGAATGAACCAGGGTATAATTAGTCATTTTACATGGTATGTTACAATCTTTGCAGTCTGATGCATTTGAAATAATAAATAGTGGAGTAAAGGCAGCAAGGTATCACAGAAGTTGCGGTTCCAGGCTGGCACACATGCAACAGTAACTTGTTGTTGTAAAAGTTTTGTAGGGCTCTTTTATAAAAAAAAATTTTTTTAAACCTTTAGGACCTAGGATGACTTTATTAATTGATTACAAATGAAAAGAAAGCTATAAACTTGATAGTTTGTAAGAAAAATAATTACAGTAGTTTGTGTATTCACATCACTTCTCAGCTTATGTGCAACACACATCACAAAGTGCACTACCTTTCTCTTTGATGTGTCACATAGACCCAAACCCGGAAGGCTGATTCAGGGATAAACAGCCACAGCTCTCTTGTCCTGTTCGATATATAGATGAAGCATGCTGAATATACAAAGGAAATAGCTATTTATTGTACTGTATATCTGCTGACTTTCTGAGCTGCTTGGAATCTTCTATGACAGGTTGGGGAAATATTTATTTACTCACCCATAATGTAAATATTCTGTTGATAATCATGAGTAAACGATCTTAGCATAAAAATCATGCCAAAAGAGTCAGGTCACAAGTTTGTGATCCAGTGTCATATGTGATAAACCATGTGTTTATAAGGCAAATTTGCAGTTGCAGATCATGGGTGTCAGTATTCCTGCATCATGGCTTCAGGGAATGTCTGTGTGTCATTTTATATTTTTCATATTTTCTTTCTCTTGGTTTTTTCTCCCACTAGTTATCTGGTGTTCTCCCACTGTTCAAGCAAAGGAGCAGTGATTTCCAGGGTGATTTTTATGTTTTTGCAGTAGACTGTTATGTTTTGTTGAAATAATAATATAATAATTATACACTTCTCTTTTGTCAAAGTACTTTTTACTCAGTCACTTTATGGCTTCTAAGAATATTTTCAGGTCTATACCAATGTTTACCTGTCTCACATTGTTAGTCACTTTTAGGAATATTTAATGTGTATTATTTTCCGTCCCGATCCATCCACTCAGCTTAGTGATTAAGATAACAGATACAAAATAATAATAATAATAATAATTACTTTCACCATCACTTTCCACACATTCTACTTCTGTTTTTGTACTGTCTTTCTCCTGCCTTCATTATCCTTTATGGGAAAGTTGTTTTAAAAACAATTCATTCTGTTTCTATCATTATTGACTCATTATTCCCTCCTAAAAAGAAATCAGGGTTATTGGTAGTGTTGTATTGTGTGTTGATTATTGTATCATAATTTTCTTGTCCTGCATTACTCTCGTCTAAGTTTGTTTTAGCTTGCACACTGTTTAGTCGGTCCCAGTGAATAAAATGTTATAAGGTTTACCATCTTGTGCCGTAGGTTTTGAGGACACTATGGGCTGGCTATTCCCCCTCCACACAAGGTCAGGTGTGGTTAAACCATGCCTGTGCTGTCTGCCAATGTAGTATGCTCTGGGCCTGCACTGTCCCCAACCGAAACACTGCTTCCACCACTTTCCCTGTTTTCACCCGTGATCCCATGAGCAAACACATGCACAAGGTGCCCCATCCTCCCACAGCCAAAACACTTTAATCGACACATAGATCACATAGTCTATATCTATAGGTAAGGTATCATGAACTTTACTGTGCACTCTAGCTCAGTATCATTATTTTTCAAGATCATGTATGTAAACCTTTTGAATGATACTACATATTAAACCATGTTAGGTTTAGTTCTGATTGTGATTTTTTTTTTATTGGGAAGATGACTTTAAGTGAAATCATGACTTTAGAACTCTTGCTTCAGCTTCCCCGACTACGACTCCACCTTGCAATATACTGTATATAACATATGTCCTTGTACATATGTACTTATACATATTTTTCACCACCTTCATATACATCTCTGCCATTTCTGAATTCTTCATGCAATACCACATTTCATCTCTGAGAACCATGTTATATGCTTTCTCTACAAACCCACAATGCAACTCTTTCTGACCTTCTTTATACTTTCTCCATCAGCAATCTTAAAGCAATCATGGCATCTGTGATGCTCTTTTTGGGATGAAGCCATACTGGCAACAGATTGTCACCTCTCTTCTCAACCTAGCTTTGACTACTTTTTCTCATAACTTCATGGTGTTTCTAATCAGCTTTGTGCATTCGTAGTTTCTGCACCTTTGCACATCTCCCTTGATGTTAAAAATTGGAGCTAAAACATTGTGTTCTTCTCCACTCATCAGGCATCTTCTACACACTTTCATGCCTACACTTTCATGCCAACACTGGAAAAGGCAGTTGGTCACCTGGACCAACTGCCTTTCCAATCATCCTCTTCATAGCTGTCCTCACTTCATCCTTATTAATTTTCTGTACTACCTGATTCACTACCTCCACCTCACTTCTCTCTCTCTCTCTCATTTATGCCATTTTCAAGCCACCTTCTCAAACTCTTTGCTTGTACAATTCCTTCTGCATCTTTTGTCACCCTAGCCTGTAGTACATCCTTCCCCGCTCTATCTCTCTGTCTGGCAAGTGGATGTAAATCCTTTTCTCCTTCATTTGAGTTTAGCTTCTCATACAACTCACTGTTGCTTAGCCTTTGCCCACTTCACCTTACCATTTCATTATACTCCTGTCTTCTCTCCTCATCTCTTTTACTGTCCAAATTCTTTTTTACAAGCCTCTTTTTATTGATGCTTTTCTGTACTTCCTCGTTCCACCACCAAGTTTCCTTATCTTCCTTTCTCTGTCCTTATTTAATGCCAGTTACCTTCCTATCTATCTCCCTCACCACTTCTGCAGTATCTGGCCAGTCATTTAGCATCTCTTTACCACAAGTAACTGACTCACCTTTTCTCTGAATTTCATACAAAAGTTTTCCCTCTTAAACTTCCACCATCTAAACCTGGGTTCAGTTCTCCCCCTTTTTTCTTCTTCTGTACCTCCAAAGTCATCCTGAAGACCACCATCTGTTGTTGTCTAGCTACGCTATCCCGTGCAACCAACTTACAGTCTCTAACCTCCTTTAGATTGCATCTCCTACACAGCAGATAGTCCGCTTGAGTACATCTTTCACCACTCTTATATTTCACCCCATGTTCCTCTTTCTTTCTTTCTTCTTAAAATATGTATTGACCACTGCCACTTTATTCTTTTTTCAAAATCTACAATAATTTGTGCTTCCACATTCTTCTCCTGGACCCCATAACTATCAATTACCTCCTCACTACCTCTGTTACAAACTCCATAATTCAAAGAAAAAAAAATTAAGCAAATATATTTTCTTTTCCAGGTTGTCGTACAATTCAGCATGGGAAAATAATAAAACAATTTTTTAAATATTGTCACGACCCGCCAAGCCAGAGCCCTGTCGTGATCACCCCTGGTCTCACATATCCATCGACTTTGTTACCGGACTACCACCATCTGAAAACAATACCTGCATTTTCATCAGCCGAGCTCCTGATCAACTATGTCTGTCAAGCACGGGTACGGAGCGAGATGGATCCAAACGCGGAAGATGACGGCAGACTTGAAGGGGAGGTGGTCGAGGTGCGGAAGCGAGGTAAGAACCAAAAATTCAGTCTGCGGAATATCAAAGCAAAAAAGGAAGACGGCAGCCATAGTCAAAAGGGAGAGCGGAGATTCGATAACTGGGAGATCAAAGAGCGGGGCGTTAAATCCAAAAACGTAAACGAGAAGCCAAAAAACCAGAAGGGAAAGCGCGAGGTCAAAACCGGGAGATCTAAAGAGAGAGGCGAACAAATCCGAGACGAGAGACAAAAGCGAGAAACGAGAAACAAAGCGAACTTGGCAACGTGAACACAAGAAAAAATAAAATGCGAGAAAATCGAGGTATGTAACACACAATAATCCAGCAGTTAAGCCATGTGCGGCGTGTGCTTAAATGCTGGAGTAATCACCTGGAGAATGAGAAACCGGTGTGCAGACGGGGTGGAAACGGAGGCGTGGGAAATACGAATGACAGACTAGGGAAAACATGAGCATGTGCGAAGCAGTGACACGTAGGGAAAAAAAACAGACGGCAGACATGACGTGGATCATGACAATGTCTTTCCACTTAATGGACTCCCGCTGAGGGACAAAGGCCCTTAACTCTTTGCTCAATTCTGGAAGGCCCTTTGTGGCCCCAACAACATTACTCTCAGCCTTTTGTTTGGCTTCCAACCCCATACTAACAGCCAAACGGAACTCGAGAATTCATTAAAGTGCTTGGCCTCTCAGGATTTCTTCCCTGTGTCGAATACGCCCAGAACTCGCTCTCCACCTTCTCCACAGGGATGTCCCCATTTCATTGCTGCCTTGGTTATCATTATGGCTACTGCCACGACCTGCCAAGCCATAGCCCATCATGAACCCCGCTCCTTCCTTTCCACCGCCACATTCTTCACTCTGCACACCTGCAGCAAAAATAATTGCACATATGTTCTCAACACAGAACCCACATATAATTAAAATTCAATTTGGACAGGATGTTGTTTTTCTTGTTGCTATAACTGAACACTTCTATTAGTGTATTTTGTCAAAATTTTGACACAAACGTCCACCTAGCCATGCTAGCTCCGTCTAAGCTAAGCTAACTAAGGCTTATTTAGTAAAACATACATAAAAAATTATGACGTGCGAGCACTTCAGTGTGATATGACAGTTCACAATAGGCAACATGTTAATAAGCATGCTTAACAACAAATGTAAGTAAACATATCTATCTATCGATTTAACTATCTATATGAATAGAAGGTTCATAATTTTTGGAATAAATATGTTTTTTCCTGTCACCAAAATATGACCCAATAGAAGACAAGACTGAAGACAAAAAGACACCCAAACAAACAGGCAGCTGCAGTAAAAAGCCAGTAAAGCATCTTAAGGGAAGAAACTCGGCATTTGGGGATGTCCATGGGCTCCCCTCAGATGTCCAAGGTAACCCTCATGTTTGTAACTATTATTTATAAGCTCCACAAAATGGCATTTGTATCACTACAGATATGTATGATATGAATGTGGTAGTATACAGAAGCCACATGCCAAAAAAGAAAAGTTCCAAAATGTATGAACCTGTTTGTGTGTTTTATATATACAGATCTGGCCATTAAGAACGCACGTTTCGAGAAAAGGGATCTCGCGCGCTTCTGCGGCAGCCGTTCATTACCTGAAGGGGCAGTCGTGAAGTATCTGAAGTATTGTGTGTCTACTGAAGCCAAACGTCTTCTCTTCCTTAGGCGCCCATTGACAGCAAGCGTGTCAAGCTCAAACTTTAAATACTGATATGTATTTATTCTTCATATTCTTCATTTTCTTCTCTCCTGCAATACTCTCCTACTTATTTGACTGTGCTTTCTCTATTCAGTATTATTATCATTAATAGTAGTAGTTTATCTAATATCTATTTATCTAATTATTTTCAACAGAGGTTCTGTTATTGCTGGTACTATCTGCTTGAGAAAATATATATATAGGATATGTATAGGATCTAATACACAGGTTGACGATTTTGATGAGAGATGAGTGAGATTAGTTCACTCTCTTCAGGGGGAGTAAAGTATTCTACGTTCTGATGTTGTGTGGTTAGTTTATCATCTGTATAACTTAGATTGTCTGGTTTCAAAGCCTGAATTTTTTGCCTAATATTTATGATTTAGTTATTGAAAAAGTTCATGAGGTCCTCACTACTGTATGTTGTTGTTGTGGAGATTTCTGCTGTGGTCTTGTTTCTAGTTAATTTAGCTATGGTGTTAAATAAAAATCTAGGATTATTTTTGTTATTTTCAATTAGAGTGGAGAGACATAATGATCTACCATCACTGAGAGCTTTTTTTTATAGTTCAGGATGCTCTCCTTCCATGCTATTTGGAATACTAGTAATTTAGTTTGACGCCATTTGCGTTCTAATTTCCGAGCGTTTTGTTTTAAAGTGCATGTGTGGTCATTATACTAGGGAGCGAGTTTCTTATCTTATCAATTTCCTTTTAGCTTGAGCTACATTAAGGTCTATACATCTAAGGTATAACGAAATATTGACTCTAAATGTTCAGTTGCCTAATCGAGTTGTGTGGAGCCAGATGGCAATCCAATCAAAATTGATAACTCTGGGAGATTATTGATAAAGCTGTGTGTGGTATTTGATGTGAATGTGGTAGCGTGGCGCTGTGCGTACATTATTACTATAACACACTTTAACTGAGACAAGACAGTGGTCTAAGATAGCTTCAGACTGTGGAATTGTGGTTATATTTCGTATACTTAATCCGATGGATAATATTAAATCTAAAGTGTGACCTGTTTTACTGTGACTTTACTGCCGCTGGTGCGCCTAAAAACCTAGCTAATTTCACGTGCCTCAGTATAGAGTCTATAACCAGAGCTCTTTCAGGTTTCTCAGTGGGTGCATCACTGAGGAGAGCAAACTTGTTGGACACGTGAAGCGCAGAAGAGGTGTGCTCCGGAGGGTTAGCCACTTGCCCCTCTGTGAAGGCTCTAATGCCGGAGTCGGGAGATGGTTATTTCCACCTGCGGCACCCAGACTTTCCGCTACAGGAATAACACTGCTCTCACGCTCTCTAACCCTCTCTAAAGTATGGATGCGCTCCTCTAAGGCTGATATCTTCTCCATCAGAGTGCTAACTAACACACACCTATCACAAGTAAAATTATCACAACAGAGGAAGAATGTTTAAACATCTTGCACTTCACACACTGCACAAGCTGAATATTATCCATTATAACGTACCTGAGTCGGAGTTTAGTTGTTTGGTGATGGATTCTGCTTGTTGTTCTTAGATGAGGAGACGCGCATTCTCCGAAAAAGTGCAAAAAATGGAAAAAGGCAAAAGTCCAGTAGTATTAGAACGAAAAACTAGTTAATATAATATTGTTATTTAGTATAAACGGAAAAAACAGTATAATTTAAACGCTGATACAAACAAACGAGAAACTTTTGCGGTAACCATACGAAAACAGGAAGCTACCTGTTACAAAGCATCGTGCATTGTGGGATGAGGACTAGTATTTGTTGACAGCTCACTTAGCGCTTAAGCAGCATAGCAGCTCGCGGACAAACGTGGAGTTGTGAGGGAGTGCGGAGTCTCATTGAAATTTGGTCTGATCATATTAAATCCCAACATTCAAAGACTATATTTGAAAGACCTATAATATTACCTGATGGACCATTGGTGATATTTCCGGAAGATGACCCTCTCACAGTTTTGCAAAATTAATGCACGCCTCCTCCTGAAGTGACTTGCGATGCGCCTTCGCTGTTTGTAGTGCATTAAAACATTGTTTTCCAGCCACATCCACGCTTCATTCTCAAATTGTATGCTTTGTCTGTATTGATGTATACAAAAAATATAGCACACGACGATCAAGGTTGTAATTAGGCTGCGAAGTCATCTCTCCAACTCCAAGAGCGGCATGTTGTCTGCCGGCTTTTCCTCCTGTCTTTGTTTACTTCCTTGAGTTCCTTTGCAAATTTCCTGCATGTCAATTCTGACCAATCGAAAAAAGCAGATTAGGAAATATGTTCAATGACCAACGAGTGACGTGGATCTTATCAAGTGGCTGCATTTTGGTTCGATTCAACTGGTTCGGACCAAAACAATCAGAATGGTGTTAAAAGGAACCAAAATGGCAGAAAAACGCTACAATGTATCTTGTTGCACTTGGTCTGGACCAAATGAACAGAACCACAGGTGTGAAAACACCCTTAAACCCCTCAATTCTGCCAATTCCCCCATTAGTGAAACCGGTTTGATAACTTCACACCTATTGTGAATGAAAGGTGAGAAGAGGGATTACATTAAGTGTCCGCAGGTGTTCACCTTTAGTAGACTAAAACAAAGTCATGTCTATACTTCATGTAGAGTCTGAGAATTTATTTACCATAAGCTTTGTTGTCTTGTTTTTAATCACTCTATACACAACCTATGATTTCACCCATGCTATTTTACGAATGGATTTTTTTTATGTTACACTCTAAAAACTGCTGGGTTAAATGTTAAAGTGCTGGGTTATTTTATCTATTTATTATTATTTAGTAGATTGCGTGTTAGAAATACCCCAAATGAAATTAATCTGCTGTTTTAACCACTGCAGAGATAGTTAATCAGCGGTAGTTTTCATTACTACTACTAATGATAATAATACTGAATGGAGAACGCGCAGTCAAAGAAGTATCATCATTGCAGGAGAGAAGAAAATGAAGAATAAATCCATATAAGTATTTAAATACGTTTATGAGCTCTGTCACAGAGATAACACATTTTCGTCTTCAGTTTAAATTTTCACAGCTTCCCGCGAGCTGCCCCAGAAGCACACAAGATCCCTTTTCTCGAAACATAGGCATCATCTAGGCAGGATGGGGAGACTTACAAGGCCTGCAAAACCCCAATTCTCTTCAGAGAAGTAATGGCCATAAGAAAAACCAGGGTCAGAAGCCTGACAGGCGCTGACTGTAGTGATTCGAAAGGGGTAGCAACCAAACCTTCGAGCACGATCGCTAAGTCCCAAGAAGGGATCGTCACTCTAGTGGGCGGCCTCAACCGTTTAGCTCCATGAATAAAGCGGGCAACTAAAGTGTGCTTTTCCACAGAAACCCCATTGGTCAGAGCATGACAAGCCGAAATAGTTTTGTTCCGTATGTTCTGAGAGTACAAGTTTACATTGTTTCAGTGCTCGAGGACAACATTTCTTGCAGAAACTCGAGCACTGAAACAATTTGGCAGTAAACTGGGTCTACATGTTTTTCCATGCACCAACTTTCAAATACACTCCATTTGAGGGCATAAGTTCTTCTAGTGGAGGGAGCCCTAGCACTTAGTATAGTTTCAATTACACTGGCCGAAAGACCAGCATCTGTTAATTGGTCCCCTTCAGGGGCCAGACGTGAAGGTTCCAGAGCTCGGGCCGGGGGTGAAATATTGTCCTCTGCACCTGAGACAGATGATCCCCCCCCCCCTCACTGGGGGCGCTATCAATACGAGGCGCAAGCCTTGTTGACAGACCTTCGCCAGGTCTCCCGGGAGCAGAGCTACCGGAGGAGATGCATAAAGACGCAGTCTGGACCACATATGGGCCATCACATCCAGACCCAGGGGAGCACTCAGAGTAATAAAGGGGACATTGTGCTTTCTCCTGCGAGGCAAAGAGGTCCTCCTCTGCCACATAAAATCTCTCCCAGATTTGACTGACTACTTCGGGGTGGAGTTTCCAATCCCCGTGTGTCACAGCTTGTCTGGACAGCAAGTCTGCTTCCATATTCATATGATATTAGATTGTAAATCGCCCTAAGGGACAGGAACTTGTCCTGTGTCCAAAGCAGAACCTGGTGCGCTAGCTTTTTCCAGTGGCGCGAGCGCAGTCCGCCCTGGCGATTTATGTACGAGACTACCGTAGTGTTGTACATTTGCACTAGGACATGGTAGCCTCTCAACTGCTGGAGGGAGTACTTCAGGGCCAGAAATAGAGGCATCATTTCGAGGCAATTGATGTTCCATGCGAGAAGATGGTCTCTCCAGATCCCTTGGGCTAGAAGGCCATCTAAGACAGCACCTCAGCCCGTGAGGGAAGCGTCTGTCGTTAGCAACTTGCGACGACAACACGAACATAGAGTGGGACCCAGAGTCAAAAACCGGGGTCTGAACCACATAGGAAGGGTACGAAGCCCCTAGCATGTAACCCTTATTTGCCTGGGGATTGGCCCTTGGATGAAAGCTCAACTACAACTGAAACGATCTCGTATGCAGAAGGCCCAAGGGTATCACCGTGGATGCAGCTGCCATGAGATCTAAACCACTCTGAAAGTAATGAACAATCACTTTATGGCCTAGCCTGATTTCCTTTAGGGTATTGAGAATGGATTCAACATGCGCAGGAGACAGCTGTGCCTGCATCGCAATCGAATTACATATGACACCCAAATACGTTGTGCTCTGAGCAGGAAAGATAACACCCTTTCCCGGCACTGAGTCTCAATCCTAAATAATCAAGATGAGCTAGGACGACATCTCGATGTCGAAGTGCTAGATACTGAGACTAAGCCAGAATCAGCCAGTCATCTATGTAATTCAGAATACGGATGCCCTGGAGTCATAGAGCCAGGGCTGCATCCGTACATGTGCGGGATGACCGGGCTAGGCTAAATGGAAGGACCCGATACTGGTAGGCTATCAAAAAGCTTTCGTCTTGGTCACATGGTCTGGCTGTGACGCAGTGACAAATTTGACCCTTCCCCGATGCATAGGAAATTTATGTGTTTTTGCCTGTTTCTCCCACACACTTCATCCAATCTGGACAAAACTTTACAGTTTCAACTACAGTCAGAGTTTGAACAGATCGACATGCCAAGATGATAATTCAGTCATAGCGCCACCAACTGGTATGAGGAAATTATTGGTTTATATTTATTTTTGGCTGTAGTTCTGCTCAAATGCAAGGACGATGTCAAAGAGAACATGCAGGAGGACAGTGTAGAAGCCTGCATGGACTGCACCGGGTGCGAGGGCCCGATCATTGCTGCTTGCAGCTTTAATTAGGGCCCAAGCACTATAAGGTGCGCAGGACCCTCTTTTTTTCCTAAAGATTATTTTTTTTAGGGGTTAAGCACTATGCAGGACCCTCTTGTTTTCCTAAGGATTATTATTTTTCCATCTTTTTGGACTTTTTGGGGGTCTTAACATGCTCAAAAACTCAAAAGACAGGTTGGAATCTGCTGCCATCAGGATTCCTGAGAGTCTCGTGGCCCGGGGCTCCCAGGGGCCACCACACGAGATTTTGCTGCATAGCTCATACACACTTTCATGCAGGCACATGAAACTCAGTACACATTTAGAGCTCATCGAGCTGAACAACTTTCGCACAAATTAACAGGAGGCCGGCTATTTTGGGTCGTTTGCAAAAATGCATCCGATGGATTTTGATATACTCCTCCTAGGGAATTTATATGATCGCCACCAAACCGGGCCAAAGAGATCCAAAGACATTGAGGATGCAAAATTGTGGAGGGATTCTCGATAACTCAAACGGGCCAGCTGTGATAATGTCTTAAACTTACACAAAAATTTTTTAAATAACTTTGTGTGGCATTATATTGAGTGACATTATATTCAGTGAAAGGTTCAGTGACATCACGTTCAGTGACATCACATTCAGGAACATCATAGTGTGAGGCTTATTTTCCAGTATCTGCGGCCTATTATACACACATGAACATCACAAATGTTAACACACATGCGCACACACACACACACACACACACACACACACACACACACACACACACAAACGCACTCAACAAATATTTAGGGCCCAAACTGACATTAGCCCTGTATAGTGTGTGATGTGTGCAGGTTGTGCGGTGCAACCGAGTGACGATGGCTTTTTCGAGGATTTAACACACTCAAATAACACAGGTTGTACGGTATGCCCGGGGTGGCGATGGCACAGGGTGCTTGGGACCGTCATCGTTGCTTGCAACTATATATATATTTTTTTTTCCCCCACACTTTTGGACTTTTCGGGGGTCTTAACATGCTCAAAAACTGGTGAAACTTGGCAGACAGGTTGGAATCTGCTGCCATCATGATGCCTGAGAGTCTCGTGGCCTGGGGCCCCCAGTGGCCCCCACACGAGATTTTGCTGCCTAGCTCATAAACACTTTCACGTAGGCACACAAATCTCGGTACACATTTAGAGCTCATCGAGCCGAACAACTTTTGCATCGCATGTCCTGGGCTCAACTTAACAGGAGGCCGGTTATTTTGGGTCGTTTTCAAAAACGCACCTGAGGGATTTTGATAGACTCCTCCTAGGGAATTTATATGATCGCCACCAAACCGGGCCGAAGAGATCTAAAGATATTGAGGATGCAAAATTGCGGAGGGATTTTCGATATCTCAAATGGGCCAGCTGTGATAATGTCTTAAACTTACAACGGATAAAGATTAATAACTTTCTGTGTGGCATTATATTGAGTGACATTATATTCAGTGACACCTTCAGTGACATCACGTTCAGTGACATCATAGTATGATGCTTTTCTTCCAGCATCTGCAGCCAATTGTACATGTACACATAACAAATGTTAACACTCACAGACACAAACACATCTCACACACATACACACAAACACACACATCACTAATGTTAATACACACCATACACACAAACAAGCACAAACACAAGCACAGTGTCACACACAGACTGACACATCCACACGTCACACACCTCTCCCTCCCTCTCACACACTAACCCTCACACACTAACGTGCACACACATACATCTATATTACAAATGTTTACACTCACGCACGCGCACACACACACACACACACACACACACACACACACACACACACACACACACACATCTCTCACAACCACACACACACACACACACACACACACACACACACACACTAACGCACTCAACAAATATTTAGGGCCCAAAGTGACATTAGCCCTGTATAGTGTGTGATGTGTGCAGGTTGTGCGGTGCAACCGAATGGAGATGGCTTTTTTGAGGTCTTAACACACTCAAATAACACACAGGTTGTGCGGTGCACCTGGGGTGCCGATGGCGCAGGGAGCTTGGTCCCGTCATTGTTGCTTGCAACTATATTTATTATTATTTTCTAAGACAAATTCAACACCTGAAGGGCTTGTTTCTTCTAATCTACATTCATTGAAAATAGTGTCCCCAGTCATATTTATCTTTGTTTTTTCCCTTAAAGTGGTGCTAAGAGAATTCAATAGGGGGCAAATTGTAATTGTTCTTAGTTAGTCCTAAATTCTTCCACATAAAACATGTTTGTCTGGAAAGGTTGGACAAAATTTATGGTGTGCTGGATGTTTTATAAGACAGGATTCACATCCTGCAATCATCACTGAAAATGCTTTTACTGTGCTAAAGCCCATTGCTTTTTGATGCCTCATGGAGCTATTGGTTAAAAAGAAAGATGATTTCAGTAATTTTCTCCATATAGCTTAATATGACTCTATGGTGAGTAATATAAATCTATTGCCAGCATATATTTTTGTCATCCTATTGCTCAATATAATTATATTGCAGTCTAAGAGAGAGAGAGAATATGTTTAATTGTTCTGGAGTGATAGGGTTTGCTGATTGCACCAAAAATGCTTTGAATTTTTTTCTAATTCACATTATCTTGCAGTTTTGGCTAGTTATGTGGTACTCAGTGAATACAAACCCTTCTAACACACTGAGGCAAACTAGTGAACAAGGGTTTGAGTGCTAAACCCATTTTTTTTTTAACTTTGGCCTGGGCCTGGTTTATTCTTTGAAAGTGTAGTGTAAATAAAAGATGTGCTGTGTGGGAGACTTTTTTCTAGATATAAACTGAAATTCCACTTGTTGTATTTTTGCTTAAGCTAAATGGCTAATGTAGACTCTGACATGAGTGAGAGCCCCATCACTCACACGCCGCCAAGAAGCAGCTAGTGCCCAAGCTCACCCGCCTCCTCGGTTCGCATGCTTTCCTCTCTGTTTGGCTCTACCAAGCACAGCAGCTCGTCCAAGCACAGATCACAATCTAGAGGCTGCGTCCTCTGCACCCTACCCTCACCCACTTCACTAAGCATTACAGGTGTGAAGAATTCACCTGTGTCTAATAAACAAGCACAAGTGTTCACCACATCTGTGCCTCTCCATGTCCATGTTTTCCATGGCCACTAAAAGGGAGTTAGGTTCTTAGACTTAATTGGAAGACAGATAGGGACACACTTTATTGGGCATACAGTATAGGGAAAGTTCATTTTACCACCCAGTGCCAATACAGAGAAGAGTTTTGAGGCATGCCTTCCTTGCCCCCTGGGAGATGGTGGGTCCAGTTGCGCTGTGCAAGGAGTGTGGTGCAGTTCAAGGTTTGATAAGTGCCTAGAGATAAATGGGTGGTGTTCCATGTTTGGCTTTGTAGGGAAGCTTCAGTGATTTGAATCTGATGCAGAGAGATAACCAATGAATTAGCAATGTGAGAGGAAAAGGTCAGAGGTGCACCCAAAGATGAGATCATAGGGTTGTTAAGAGAGATGAAAAGACCCAGACTGATGATTTGTCATCTATGCATCTGTATCCATGCAATTTATATATATTCTTCTTGAAAGATTTGTTGTAACATTTTTTCCTGATTTTGGCAAATGTTTCTCTTATAATTAAATTTATAACTTTTAGGAACTGTAAACTAGTCATAATAAAGAGATGAGGTGGTGAGAAAGTATAAAGATTTGTTAAATCTTAAAAAGTTAAAATGCTGCTGCACTGATCTTTTTAGGTGTACTATCAAAGTTCATTATGGAATATGCACATAATCTAGGTTGTCAAATTAAGTTTTAAAGGGTCTTAAATTCTTGACATTTTTTATATAAATAGACATTTAAATAGATATATTAATTTACATTTTTACTCTTTTAAATGTATTTATAAATACAATGATTTTACAATAACCTTTTTCGTTGGTCATTTTACCTGGGTTGCCCTCCATGTTTTAATTAGCACCTTTATCACTTATCTATAATAAAGCATATATAAATAACTTAATTGAAATTCTATGTGTTTCACCTGAAGCAAACTGAACTGATGCTCATCTCATGAAAATCTAAGGACTTTCCTAAAATTATATGAAAACAATTTTAATTAAAACTAGAGTACATTTAAGCATATGTAAGTTTAAACAAATAAAAAATATATTTTGTTGTATTAAAAAAATATATTATATGAAGAGATTATATTATACCCCCTGTTAGGTGATTGGGATCAATACTCATTGTTGCTTCATACACAATTTCATTAGAACAGCTGCCCTAACTAGCGCCATATGTGTCAGGTCTTAAACCTTTAGCTCACCAGCACATCCCACAGTGGCTGCCATATGGTCAACTTTGAGGGAGATCATAGGTTCATCTCCATTAGGACTGCCAAATGAGGATAGGTTCCATGCTAAATTAATCTCCCCTGCTATGTATCAGTTCAATTACACAATATGGTTTGTGTGGGTATGTGTATATATTACTCTTTTACTGATATCATCAAGATATACACTATAGTATAGAGTTCAGACCATTGTACAGACATTATATACAAATATAAACTCTTTCACTGATATCAGTACATTTTCATGTATACACTTATACAGTATACTGCCTTGGATTGCGATAACCCGGTTTGCGAGTGTTCCGCAAGACGAGCAATAATTTTTAATACATTTTGACTTGAAAAACAAGTACGAGTCTTGGTTTTTACGAGTACCGAGTATCATGTAGCACACATGCGCTTCTTGTTTTGAAGTCAAGCTTCAAAAGCCAATGGTTTTTCTCACACTTGCGCTGCGGAATTGTGGGTAATCGACTCCTCTGCTCGGTCTTAGTGTGCTTCTCTCACTGGTATTCATTGGTATAATCAACATTCGTCCTTACATGTACTGTTTACTATAACACTGTGACCATGTGTGTGCATGTAAAGCCTCTTTTATTTTGTGTTTGTATGTGTGTGTGTCTGTGTATACAGTGTGTGTACTGTTTATTGTATGCAAATTACAAAAACTATGTTAGAGAAAGAAAATTATGTTAGAATTCTGTTTGCTGACTACAGTTCAGATTTTAATGCAATAATTCCCTCCACACTCACCACCAAGCTGGGGGATCTGGGGCAACTGCCCCGGGATGAAGATCAAGACCTCTTCACAGGTCCACCAGGAATACACACTTAAAGACTTACCCTTATTCTCTCTGTTCATTAAACCTTAGCGACTCCCTTTGCTTCTTATTAACACTTTCACCCCCTCTACTCTCTAATAACTTTCCCTCCTACTCTCACCTTTTTCATTGTTCATGTAACAAGCCTTTCAAGAAGGGGAGAATCATTTGTCCTAGGAAGATTCAAATATGAAGAAAAAAACAACTTCCCTAAGACTGAAGATAAAAAAAGAACACGAAAGCATGACTGAGGTTTGCAAAACTGCATCTGAACAAAACACATGGATTATCAACAATGTCCTATGGACAAATGAGATAAAAGTGGTGATGTATGGCCTAATGCCCAGAACCATGTTTGGAGAAAATCAAACAGATTAGCAGCAGAAACACCTCATATGCATCAGTGGAGGGGTGATGATTTGGTTTTGTTTTGTAGCCACAGGAGCTGGGCATCTTGCAGTCACTGAGTTGACCATGAACTCCTCTATAAACCAGAGTATTCTACAGACAAATGTGAGACCAACTCTCCAACAGCTAAAACTTGGTTGAAATTCTTGCTTAACTCAACTGTGGGGACCTTATCAGAGCTGTGCATAAGTGAATGCCCAAAAATCTCACATACACACACTGTACCTAAACATACACTGTAAAGTTTTAAAGTTGTGTAGTAGAAGAAGCAAGTTGCTCGGTCTGTCCGCTGTGCTTCGGGAAACATTTCTGGTGCCAGGAGAGGCTCAATCAAACACACACACACACACACACACACACACACACACACACACACACACACACACACACACACACGTTGTCTGTCAGAAAGTTCTCTTTATTGTTTATTAACAAAGTGGACAGAGAGGTGTCCGTCCAGAGACGATAGATAGAGAGAGAGACATAAAGAGAGAATGAGAAGGTGAGCGTTCGTACTCTTAAGAACATATGCAACAGGAGACAGGAAAATAGCAGCAGGGAACATTTAACATGTTAATATCAGATTTATGAAAAAGAGAGCAAGAGAGTAGAAATAACTCCTTTTTATATCAAATAATTCCATATACTAACAGTCAAAAGTTTGGACACATGACTTTTCCAGTGATTTTTCCTTATACTTCTTATTTTCACAATTGTACACTAATACTGAAAACATACAAACTATGAAAGAACACACATGGTATTATGTAGTAACCAAAAAAGTGTTAAACAACCCAGAATATGTTTTATATTTTCGTTGTCCAAAATATTTAGGTGAAGCACTGGACGGACCCATCGGTGGCCACGCTACAGGACGCACTTGATGATGCAGACCATGTTCCTGATACAGCTCTAATGACATCAACATGTTTACAGAAGCAGTTGTGAGATTCATTGGGAAACTAGCAGGTGATAGCATGCAAAAAACGACCATCAGAAAAATCAGAAACCATGGATGAAAAAAACCATCCACGATGTCCTGAGATCTCGCACTGTAACACGGACTTGTGTCGGGTGACATGGACTCATACAAGGCTACGTCATACATAGTATGGAAAGCAGTGAAGGAGGCAAAGCAGCACTGAGGGAGGAAACTAGAGTCACTACTCCAACAGAGTGACTCTATGAGCCTGTGGCAGGGACTAAGGACAATTATTGACTATAAAGCACCAACATCAGGTATGATGAATGCAGACATGTCTCTGACCTCCTGCTTCAAGGCTGCAGCTAACGATGTTAATGCTAAAGCTAATACTAATGGATGCAGACAGGAAGAGAATGCCAACACTGGAAACACATTTATCATCTCCGAGCATGACATGAGGAGGGCCTACAGGAGAGTGAACACAAGGAAAGCAGCAGGACCGGACAGCATCCCAGGTCAAGTCCTCAGAGCCTGTGCAGACCAGCTAGCACCTGCATTCACAGAAATATTCACCCTCTCCTTTACTCAGTTGGTAAATCCCTACATGCTTCCATGACAAGAGTACATAACTTTTTCTGTCCAAAAGAAACCCCATTCTGATTCCCTCAACTGCATTGTAGCCCTGACCTCAGTAGTGAAGAAGTGCTTTGAGCCGGTGGTCAGAGGCTTCATCATCTCTTCATCACTGGACACACTGGCTCCATTACCATCCCAAAAAAATACTGTAATTTAATTCACTCTTCAAAGACAAAGCCCTGCATAATGAACTGCATAATGAGCCTTTTAGTCAGGTATGTGACTAATGTGCTACAAGAAAGAATATGAGGACAAAATAAATTTACCACATTATACACATTTACACCTGAGCAGATAATCACAAACATTTCTAAGTTACATTGAAAGATATTGTTTCATGTAAGTTGTCAAGAGCTAGCCAAAACAAGGCAAAATATAGTCAGTAAATATATAGTCTGAAAAATATATAGTAAAAAAATTGTTTTATATTATGAGAATAACAGTTGATGTAATAACTTACTCATCATAAGTACTTGCTGGAATATTCTCAGCTGGATCAATTCACTCTTCAAAATGCAACTGTTAATCGTAAAAGCTTTTTTCTGAGGAAAAGTTTGTTCTTGCTCATTGTCCGGAATCATCTGAAAAACTTCCTTGCCTGAATATCGTGCTGTCTTCCAAACATGTAGGAATGTCAATAAATCTATGTGTAAACCTGTTCTTTTTTTATGGCATTGTCCAGGGCTTTGTGCCTTCCCTGCTGAAAAATGATTTATATGCTGGTCTATGCTGGTTTGCTCTGATGCTGGTTTAGCTGGTGAACCAGCATAACTGATGGAAGACCAGCATATCTACACTGATGAAACCTTACCACCAGCATTGGTCTTGCTGGTTAGTGCTGGTCTGGTTTAGCTGGTGAACCAACATAACTGATGGAAGACCAGCATGCCTGCTGAAAAATCCAGCATAGGCCAGCATCATTTATATACTGGGCCACCATCAAAGTTTTGGTAGTTAAAATTGGTTACAATTTTAGCACATTATCTTGTATTTTAATAGGTAGTACTGAAAATAATGTGTGACAAAAATAATCCATTCACCAAAAACATGTAAATACATTATATTCCATTTATTAAATATCTGTGGGTTGTCTAAAAAACACAACACAAACCTTTTATATAAAGGCACTGGCAATAAATGCATATATATATATATATATATATATATATATATATGTGTGTGAAACGTTGTCATTTAATGTCACTTACATGGTTTGGTTAGCATGTAGATAACATGCTATATATATAATTTTATATGTATATAAATCATGCTAACATACTGCCTTATGTAGCTTAGCACAAACAGGTTAGCTCATGGTGGCTAAGCACATGCCATACAGTATGTAGATTACAGATGGTTGTCAGTATCAACTGTGGTGTAAATGTCAATAATATATTTCACCCCATTTTGGATAGCTTCATGTTATCGTAACTATTTGTTCTATAGATGTCGGCGCGGCAGTAGCATGCAGCGCCGCTCCGGAGCCAAAATGGTGCTACTTTGTTTACTTCGTGTTGTAGCGCGTTTATTTTACCCAGTATATGGACATCGGCGCAAACTGTGTTCATATTTATCATCGCCAGACACTTTTACAACTCAATAAAACGGCAAATTTTATTCCAGATGAGCTGCGTGAGAAGCTACGCGACCTCGGCTTGCTTCGGGAACCAGGCCTCCAGTCCTCGGTGTTGCCTGATGCCAGTAGCCGGAGGAGGGTACATCGTAAGTGGTGAGCGTGGAAGCGGAAGCGCGGCAAGCGGGCGGGAGTCTGTGCTAGGCTAAAAACAAACAATTCAATTAAATTCAATTCAATTTTATTTCTATAGCGCTTTTAACAATGGTCATTGTCTCAAAGCAGCTTCACAGAAATTAAAAGAAAATGAAAAGAAGACTTATGGAAATGTATATATGTGTAAGAAAAATGTGTCTAGATAATGAGATTGTCCCTGATGAGCAAGCCAAGGGTGACAGCGACAGTGGCAAGGAAAAACTCCCTGAGATGGCAATAGGAAGAAACCTTGAGAGGAACCAGACTCAACAGGGAACCCATCCTCATCTGGGTGATAACAGATAACAGAAATTGTATAACATCATGTGTGTTATGCAGATGAAAGTTCGATATAACAGAAGTTATT
>JAAGKR010001829.1:0-112054 GCA_011419295.1 Clarias macrocephalus
GAAAAGAACTCACGTAATCTAAAACATTCATAGGTGGTTTTGTCACAGAACTCGGAGACAGTAACTCTTCCTGTAGCACTTTTAGGGGACCACGAACAGAATGACCAAAAACTAATTCTGCAGGACTGAATCCAAGCGACTCCTGCACAGCATCACGAATAGCAAATAGAACTAGTGGGATCCCTTCATCCCAATCTCTTCCATGGTTCAAACAGTAGCTTCGGAGCATAGACTTTAAGGTTTGGTGAAAACGTTCTAATGCACCTTGAGACTCTGGATGATAGGCACTAGAAACCTGGTGACGAATGTTAAGCTGGTTCATAACCTTCTTGAACAAAGTAGACATAAAATTTGAACCTTGGTCTGACTGAACATATTTGGGCAAACCAAAAGTGGTGCAAAATTTAATAAATGTAAATGTAGAAATGTCTTGGAGTGAGGTCAGGACTGTACACGGGATATAGCAATATATATATGTATACGCGGGATCCCACAAACGGACGCAGCGAATGCAGCTGGTCTCTGAGCCACCTCGGTTGGAATTACGGCTTCCTTTAGAACGTTTGCACCATCCGAACGTTTTACTGTCTCGTCACCGTACTGGGCTTGAAGTCTCGTGTAAATAAATGCCAGTGGATTTGACTTCATTCGTGAGAAATTTCATCACAAGTCCTGATTTGACTTGAACGAAATATTATTACTTCCATAGTAAATATCCGTCACTGCACTGTAAAAGTGTCTATGGTTCAGTGATCAAGCACATGTGTCCCTGCTGAGGGTCATTTAAAATGTTAAAATGCTGGTTAATAACGAGGCAAATATGTGTTTCTTTAATATTATAATCTTTAGTGATAAATTAAGGAGTTTTTCTAATAGCAGCATATTTCATTGCTACAATTTTAATATGAGAAGGCAGAAAGTTATTTTTAGCTTGTTTTGGCTCTAAAACTGATGGCGGGAAATAAGGACCTATTCTTTTCATGTGGCTAGAACAGGGTGAGCTGTAAAAACTTTCTTCTATACCTAATGCTGATCATTATGTTGTATTTTATGTTTTTTATTTAATTTTATATACAGTATGCATTTTATGCTGAAATATTTGGAGATGTGTGTTTTGTCCACTAGATGGCAGCACAGTAGTTTTTATTTATTTTGTTTACTCCATCAGGCACTACTAAGATATAATTTTTTTTATATGCAATGCTTATTTAATAATTTCTCAACAGCACCTGATCATTCATTCTGCTTATCTTGTATGGGGGGGGGGGGTGGAGTGGGGAGACAGTGTAAACAGGTTGTATCTAGGCAGCGTAGTCATGTTTGCTACAGTACCTTTCTGGAGTTGTTGACCGCTGATCGATTGTGATCTCATCAGATATGAGATAATATCAGACGCCGCGGATGTGTCGATGCTTGTCTACTGTAATGCCTGAAGCCGTTTTCAGTTTCAGGTTGTTTAGAAAGCATCAGTCATGTGATATGAAGATCAGAGTATGTGTGGTGTTGTTGGTCTTTATGGCTTCGTCCACGTGTCACTTAAAGACAGATTGTTCCATTGACGTTCATATAAGATCATGCCATGATTCACTGGATCAGAGGTGATTAATTATTACAATAACCAATTAAAATGGAAAAACGACAGAGCTGTATGTATATTTAATTGAAAAGAACACAAGGGCTGGTCAAGTCAAACCGGGACTTTTGGTTGTGCAGAATAACACATATGAATGTCCATATAGTCCCCCACTACACTAATGTCCCTTGTCCCCGCGTTTCACTAGTGCTTGGATACCGTCAAGCAATGATCAGATTGCCTGCTTAACATCTGAAACGCTGGCCTCCCAGGAACTCCTTTAATGCCCCAAACATGTGGAAATGGTTCGGAGTCCGAGTTCCATCATGTGCAAGTGGTGTTTGTGAATAATTGTGAGTACGGTCTGTACCCACAGACAGATGCGTCTCTTTTGCAAGTTGGCGACGAATTATCCGTCAGTTTTCAGGGATCAGAAAGGATCAAAAAGAATACTTTTTTTTTTTTTTAAGCATCAGTTGTCTGCAGGTGTCTGATTGCTTATCTACAAAACGGCTGATAATTACACACGTAGAGTTTTGACTAGTGGTTTGTATCTTGAAAGACATCAGAATCAGATCTAGAATTTGGAGAAACAACAGATTAGTCTGCCATCTTTATTTATGACGTCTGAATCTGATAATTATATCCAAAAGGGTTTAAGATCCATCCTGTTTCGTACAACATAAATAAACTTGAATTAAAGTGGAATAGAATATCTTTTATTGTCCTTGAAACATGTGGCATGTCCGACGAAATGAGCTGCTTTACACATATTACACAAGATCCAGTTACACATGTTGCACAAAGATTTACTCATATTGCACGGAAAGATACATATATTGCACCTTTACCCATACCGCACAGAGAAAGACGCATGCTGAGCAAGATTGACGCATATTGCAAAAATAATTGTACTGAACATTATATATGGTGATACTAAATACGTTATTAAACACTGGTACTACTACTGTAATAATCCTGTTCTTTCACATTTTCACACTGTATATTTAGTTGGATCTCAAAGGCATTGGCTGTGAATGATGTTAGTGTCTTTAGGACATTTCCCCACTCAAATTCCCCACAGAGCTATGTGAAGAATGTGTGCCCAGACAGCCGCCGGAGAGACCGGATGTCCTCCGTAATGAAAAGAAAGAGACTTTGGCAGGAGACAACCAGCCAGTGGAAACTCAGGTGCTGCATATGGAAGCTACAGTATACTGCTACATTTGTATGATTGATCCGTCCCATGTGGGGGACACCTCCGTGTGCCGCGGACTTCACAATAATGCTAGAGGAATTTGTCCTCCGTTCAGTTGGAGCATGCAGGCTTTTGATTGGATCAAGGATTTGGTGATTAGTCTGACAATACTATCTACAGGCATGTCTGCTTTTGAACTGTGTCTGTCGTAAACACGTCAGGCGTGCCTTGGAAACTTCGCCCTCTTCACATCACCAGCTTAAAATGTAAGTCACAGCTTAAGGAAACATCTTTCAACAAATCTGGATCTGCTTTGTGTGTGGGGTTTTTTTTTTTTTTTTGGTTTCCCTCCTCTAGGACCTGTTTGTGGATAAATCTGGGCTTGGAGTGCTTATGCTCACTTCTGTTCACTCTGTCCCTCACACGCGGCCCGATTCTCAAAGTACTGGGAAAAGTACTGAATTGGGATTTGGGTATATTTCTTAATACTGGTTGGAATGCAGAATGACTTCCAGAAGCTTCAAGAATTATTATATAGCATTGGTATACGTTCGGAAAAAGTCAGTAAAGAGGAAAGCAGATCAGTAAAATGGTGTCACTCGGCCCTTTTTTATTTATTTATTTATTTATTTATTTATGTTTTTTAATATGAGAATCATTTGAGAGGAAGTTTCCGTTTTCATTCATGTATGTTCCGATTGATGTCTGACACCTGATGCAAATCGAATACCGACATTTTTTCAGTAACCAGGTGACTCTGTGCAAGCGTCTATATTGGACAGGACAAATACAAAAAGCCAACATGTGTTTATGGATAAATAGATCAGTGCATCAAGAAAATTCTAACATTCAGTTATAAGATAAAAAGTGAAGGGGTGGTACCCAGCTTCACAGGGTACTGTCTTTGTCTTCTTTCTCCCTGTCTCTGTAAGGAGATTTCCATATTCCTCCTGTCTCTATGTGGAGTTTTTTCGTATTCTTCATGTCCCTGTTCATGCTTTTCCATGTTCATCCTGTTTTTGTGCCGTTTCTTCCATATTATTCCTGTCTCTGTGTATAGTTTTCCATATTCTTCCTGTGTCTGAGCAGATGTTTCACATTCTCCATGTCTCCATGATTCTTCAAGTTCACTATAAGTTCTCATCTCTGTCTTTCTCTATACAGAGTCCATATTATTCCTTTCTTTGTGTCATTTATTCCTATATTATTCCGGTCTCTGTGCAGATTTTTCCATATTCTTCTCCTCTCTGTAGCCTTTCCCATAATTTTGATGTCTATTTGTAAAGTTTTCCTTATTATTCCCGTTTCTATGCTGATTTTTCCATATTATTATTCCTGTCTCTTTGTTAAGTTTTCCGTATTATTCCTGTTTCTTTGCAGAATTTCCCATATTATTTCTATTTTTGTGGAAATTTTCCATATTCTTCCTGTCTCTCTGTAAAGTTTTCCATATTATTCCTTTCCTATCTCTGTGCAGTGTCCTGTATTATTCTCGTTTCTGTGTAGAGTCTCTGTATAAAGTTTTCCATATTCTTCCTGCCTCTGTGTGCATTTCTTTCATATTCAGAATGTACCAGTCGGTGGAATTCTTCTTAAATGTATAGGCAGGGCGGGGCCGAGATGTACCCCTGTCCCATCCTGGTTGAATTTGTAGCCCCCAGTGTTCCTGAGATGGGAATGAGGATCCACAACACCCCTGAATAAATGATTATGAATGTTAATCCCCCTGGTACAAAGTCTCAATCAAGATGGGTAGATCTGTGCCTGTAGTTACTGTATGTCTACCGCCCCCAAAAAGTGATTAACCCTTTTTTGATTTGTTGATATATACAAGGTGGTCCAATACGAATTTATTCCTAAATAAATAGGAATGCGGAGGGGGGTTGAAGTCAGTAGTCCATCAGAATCAGTCCAGAGCAATCACTGCACTAAAGGAGGAGGAAATTGTGGTGCTGAATGACTACAGCTCACATTTCCAAAAATTTTGGCCACCCCCCAAAAAAATCAAGGCATAACTGTTTCTCATGTTACCCGACATTGAACCAGAAAAAAAAGGATTCTTTCTTTTTTTTTTTACACTCTCCAGAAAAATTGGCCAATTAAAGGATTCAGAATAATTTCCTTGTATGTAGCTCACACTGGATCTTTGATTTGAGAGAGTGAAATAGTCAAAAAGATGGAACAAAAAGTTGGAAACAGTGGAAGATCACACACACGCACTTGTTTGTTTTTTTTGTTTTTTTCCCCTGAAGTTCATGAGATGTTTGTGTCATGTTGTGAAGTGCTGTGGTCTCCTCAGTGCACTGCTGTCTATTACAGAGGGAAAGGGGAGGGACAAGAGCGAAAAATAATCCGACTTTGCCAGTTCACATAAAGATCCGTGTATGTGTGTGTGGAGCTGTGCAGCTGAAATGGCGAGGTCAGAAGGGATTTTTCGCGCTATTAACGACGTTTCTAATAAGTCTGGATGTCTCTGAGGAGAAGGACAGCACGCCTGCACTGCACTGAGGAGTGAACACCCCGGGCATGGAGCTCGAGCGCAGACAGCAGCAGTGTTCTCACGCGAGCAATACAGACCGGCTCGCTCTGGCGCGCGCGTGATCAAAGACAAGCCGATTTGGAGCGCTCGCGCGAGCTCAAGTATTCGGCGGCGGATGGAAGCGCGCGCGCTGCCTGCGCGTGAGGTGTGAAGATGAGACTGAAGTGAAGTGAGCTATTCAGGTAGAAAAAAAACTAACTTTTATGAGATTAGCATTTATTAGTTATAGTATATAGTTAGTGCTTTTTTTTCTTATTTCGTTTTTTTTTTTCAGTAGAAAAAAAAAGTTAACTTGTCCAAACAGTGAAAATACATTTAGGATTTATCTACAGTAATTATATATATAATACATCTATCCATCTGTCTATCTATATAATATACACACACGCTGTACTTCTATCTTCAAATCTATGTCTTCATATTATTTTATATTATTTTATATTTTAAAATAAGAGTATAAGGTCTATCTATGTATCTGTCTGTCTATAAAAACAATTTGTTTTTACTGAACTGTTTATCTAAATTATCTTAACATAACTGACCAACACCCTATGTGTACAAATACTAAAAATGTCAACTCCATAACCATGCTTTCCACAATGTATACTTACCCTACAGATTTGCATGATTCCAAACAGCCTTAAACAGGCTGCAAGCTGTCACAAGCTATATTTGTTTTGGAAAGATCCATGCAGATCACCCAGAGGTAGGGCAATCCTCCCTAATAGCCTTGGATCAGGTTTATTTCTTACACACAGTATATAGTAAGGCTGAAGTAAAACTAACATTTGTACAACACTGAGTAACTAGATATATAACCAGAAAGTGCAATGGCTTAGTGGTTAACATTGTCGCCTCTCACCACCGAGCTTAGCGGTTGGAATCTCGTCTCCGGTCTGTGTGCATGGAGTTAGCAAGTTGGCTTTTGCTTGTTGGGTTTCCTCCGGGTACTTCGGTTTCCTTCTACATTTCACAACTTTTAAGATTGTAAATAGTGTGTGATTGGCTGTGTAAGTGTGTGTGTGTGTAGTTGTTTTGTGCTAATTTCTATCTCTCCCACCTTGTGTCCTGTGTTCCCTGGGCCAGGCCGTAGGCCCACTATGATCACACACTATATTCAAGGGCATGACTGATTGGGGGTTTAGATCTTCACTCCTATCGGGGGTGTCTGAGGGCATGGAGGGTTGGGATGGATGCAACCAAATCACGCACAGGAGTGTTATTTTTTGCTTGCCAATCACATTGAAACTAAATATACAACAACTTTATGATGCCTTATAATAGGTAATATTTTTACTTCATAATTTTATATGATATGATACTTGAGGGGGTTGTACTGGCCAGTTTCAATTACTGTTGGGTTACAACCCCTCGTTTCCACTGTGAATTACACTTGGATGGATATAGTGCTCTGTTTTTATTAATTAATTAGTTAATTTTTACAGTAGATGTATAACATATTGGCAAACATATTTGAACACCTCACCATCACATCAAATCTATTGTTCCTACAAGCTGTTGCCACAAAGTTGGATGCACATAATCATATAGGATCTTTATATGCTGTATCATTATAGTTTCATGTCAGAGGAATTAAGGTGCCCAAACCTGTTCTCTTCTGTGCACAAAGCAAACATGGACCATGAACCCATCGTTGGCCAACGTTGGAGTGGAAGACACAGACTTCACTTTGAGATGAACTGGAACACTGACGTCCTTAACCAACATACGTTCCTGATTCCACTAATGCTCTAGCTGTGAATGATCAAAAATCCCCATCCGAAATCTAGTGCAAAGCCTTCTCAGAAGAATGGGGGGTGTATATTAACAAAGGGGGTTGAAATTTGGAATGGGATGTGCAACAAACATGTACTGAATGGGTTTAATGGTCAGGTGTATACATATTTATACCATAAAAAAATTATGTAATGATAACACTGTGGAATGTAAGCCTGGTCTCCGTCAGGTAACAGTGATACAGTTATTTACCTTACTAGAGTAAACCAATAAGAATACAGTACATTCATAAAGTCTTCAGCATTACGTAGTACATTTTTATCTAAGGATATTATCGCAGGATTGCCAACTTTCTGAACATGCAGTATCTTCTCAAACAGACTACAGTAAACACGACATTCATGTACTGTACTGTGCACATTGATACTTACTGTACTGTGCAATGGGAAGTGGTGTATTTCTGACTGAGATGGAGTGGTGAGTAAGTGGAGATGATAAATCTACTTATCTCTGAGTCACATTAGCTCCACTGACATGCCAGACATAGAGGGATAGTCCACATCCTCCCTGTAAACAAATCATTATAAATGGGTGCTTTCTTTAGAATTGCTCAAATTTGCTATTTGGGTGTGAACGCTTACATCTATCACTTATACATACTTTGCTATTTTATCCCTGACATTTTATCTTTTGTGTGGATTAAAAGGAAACTGGAATTTTTGAAGACATCCTGCCGCTTTCGATATTTTTAGTCGTTTTTTTTCTACTTTGCTAAATTGATAAAGCCTCTTGGTGAGCCTGTAGTGTTTCAGACTTTCAACAGTTTTCCTTTTAAAGCTCTTAATGCCTTGTATGAGCTTTTTACAACAGCAACTGAGATTCCACCTCCTCAGATTTTAGTGCAGATCCCTGAACACTAGCAAGACTTGTACAGCGGTGGCCAAAAGTGAAAGCCTATGTTTTAATTATTTAATCCGAATAATTTGTTATTTTATGCAATACAACTATGAGCATTTAATATGAAGTTCTTGATTCATCAAAACCTGCTGGATCCAATTGCGCACAGAGTCAAAAAGACGTCTGCAGTACTCTGGTGTCACTCGCTCCATCCATGCCTGGTTAATTGCTTCTGAATCATGAATAGAATAGGGTTTCTTGATTTCTACAGTTTCCTATTGGGTTTAGGTTTGGAGATGACCCAGGCCATGGCTCCAGAAGTTGAATCCCATTGTCACATAGCCAGTTTTTCACTGGTTTTTCAGATAATTAGCACAACTCTTCAGCTAGAAGGATAACTTCAAGCCACCACTGTAGATAGAACTCTAGTAGGTCTTCTATGCGGATAAAATTACAGTATGAAGATACCTCAGCATGACACTCATACATTGATCAGCTATAATATTTGACCACCAGCCTAATATTGAGTAGTCCCCCTTTTGCCACCTTTCAGAACCAGAATCTGATTTACACTAACTCTACATGGACCAGCCTTCACCCCAGAGTTGCTTTGGTCACCCATGACCCTGTCACCGGTTCGCTGGTTTTCCTGCCTTGGATCACTTTTGGTATGTCCTGACCACTGCAGTCTGGGAACATCCCACAAGAGCTGCCGTTTTGGAGTTGCTCTGGACTAGTCGTCTAGCCATCACAATTTAGCTTTTGTTGAACTCACTTTAAATGCTTATGCTTGCCCATTTTTTTTCGGCTTTTAATATTATATACCACCCACCTCCAGGTGCCAGCGTAATGTGATATTGTAACTGGAAGACACCTGGATCAGAGCAACTCCAAAACTGTGGCTCTTGTGGAATGTTCCTGGTTCCTGACAGGGTTGGGAGATCTACTCAATATCGGGCGTGTCGTCATAATGTAGACATGGCTGATCGGTATATGCTCTTGTTGAGGATCCCTTTCCAAATCCATGGGCATCAATATAAAAGTTGTAACCCCTCTGCTGCTATAACGGCCTTCACTCTTAATCCTCTGGCAAGGATTACAATAGGAGTTTGGAATGTGGTTTGTAGAACATTAGTAGAGTCAGGCAATGATGACCAACGGGAAGGCCTGTCGTGCCAATTAGCGTTCCAGTCCATCCCAAAACATGTTAATTGGAAATGAAGTAAAGGTTCTGAGCAGGCCACTCAAGGTCTTCTGCTCCAGTCTTGCCAAACCATATCTTGATTGAACTCAATTTGGGCTTTGTCGTGCAGAAGCCACAGCATACAAGGCCATGCTAGACAATTGTGTGCTGCAACAGTTTGAGAAAGATTCACATTCAGGTATAGCATTAATTGATTCACTCACTCACATAATCATCGTCTATATTGCTTTATCCTGTCTGGAGGATAGCCTGGAGCCTATCCCAGAAGACTTGGGGCACAAGGCAGGGGTACACCCTGGATGTGGTGCCAATCCATCGCGGGGCACATACACACACTCATTCATACGCTATGAGCAATTTCTGGAACACCAGTTAGCCTAATCTGCATGTCTTTTGGACTGTGGGAGGAAACCAGAGTACCAGGAGGAAACCTACCAAGCACGAGGAGAACACGAAAACTCGTTGCTGTGCATTCATATCAGTTTTGTTTCAGTCACACTATAAAATAAAGCAGGGAGCGGTGTATGTTGTCCTGAAAATGTTTCTCTCTACAGTCCTCGGTTGTTTTCCGCAGCGCTAACAGATTTAGCAGTGGAAACTCATCTGTATCTGTGGTGGGAGTAATTTCAGAGAGGATCATCTCTGTCATTTTGTCATTTATGTTTGTAATTTGCTTGTGGCTAGGGCTGGATTTAAACTTGACCTGTGACTGACCCCGTTTTTTTTTATTTTTAATTGTTTTATCTTTGAATGCGATGTATTTTGTTTCACTGCACAGTTTTAATGAACAAAAAAAAAATCTATAACCGTGGATAATCCCCAAGTTATGAATTTTGATCTGTAGATTATCAAATATGCCTAAAACCATTTTTTAAATCTAAGGTAAAAACCTATTTGTACATTTATTCTTCGTTTTTTTTACACACGACTCATCAGATTTTCTTCTGCAGTCATGCTTAGGAAATTTTTACTGTTTTTTTTTTTTTAATACAGAAAGACTGTTTAATGTCTTGTGTTTATTTTTTTTGCTGTTCAAAGTGTATGAATAGTGCTGATTCTCACAGTAAATTTAATTGCTTTAATCATGAGGGGTGTTCAAGTCAAACCGGTACTTGTGAATTTCTCGTGAATGATGGCGTAAAAGTGATTGACATTTACAAAAGACTTATTTATAGAAGCACAGTACGGTGATGAGGCTCTTGGCCGCAGTAAAACATTTGAATGGTGCAAACGTTTTAAAGAACCCCATACGCCCGTGTATGACGAGGTCTCCTGAGGTGGCTCGGAGCCCACTGCAGTTGTTCACATGAATGTCTGATTCTTGAAGATCGAAGGCTACCTTGTCACCAACTTGCGCATCTGTCTGTGGATCATTTCAGGAACACCACTTGAACGTTACAGGAAATCGGATGGGAGGGTTCCTGGGAGGCTAGTGTTACAGACGTGAAGCAGGCAGTCTGATCATGGATGAAAACTTTTTACCTCGATGGTATCCACTCTCTACTGAAACACTCAGGAAGTGCATTAGTGTTGCAGGGGATTATATGGGGAAATATAAATAATCAAAAGTCCCGTTTGACTCGAACACCCCTGGTATCATTAATGTTAGTGATTATGACATTCTAGGCAGATACCAGTGTTTTTAGGTTTTTAGTTTTTATGTATTCTTGGCAAATTTAGTTTGGCAAAAATATTTTCAGTATCAAAAAGGATCAAATCTTCATCTTTCTCTCTGTCTGTTCTGTTCTTTAAAAACACATGGTCTGACTTGTGCCAGAGTCTAATTGCATTCAGATCATGATACGATAATGGGAACCTTATGCTGGCTGGCATTTCAGAGATTCCAGATTGGTCAGCTGTTTAGACACCGCATCTACACCCAGGCTTGTTTATATAAAACGCTGGCGGTTGTCTGCTCTCAGGAACGTACGAGGTTACTAAAGCGCGTTCCCGCTCGCTCCAGCCAACGTGCTCAGAACACCATTTCCATTCTGGAGGATAGAAATCCTTTCGTTTTCTCGAGCACATTTCCCAGGAATCTCTGTAGCAAACACAATAGGCCCTTAGCTTAGCTTATCCTCCAACATCAATACAAGTTTGTTGAATAAGAATAAAAAATTGGAGGTGGCGAATATTTTGCTTGGATTTGACACGGAGTGATTGATTTTTTTTTTCAGTGTTTCACTTAACGTAGAAATGCTAATGATACAGTGAGGTGTGCTCCAGTTTGGCCTCATTGACTCGCCTACCTCGTGAGCTTTATGTTCTTTATGACCCAATCTGTCAGTCTCGATTGGGGTCAAGGCAACGATTCACGCGGAGAAGATAATGGTTTGACCTGCAAATTGCAGCCAGCGTGACCTAGAGGTGAGATTCGGGTGTAGGGTGAATGTCTTCCAGCTCGGCAGTGTGTGTACAGTATATCTGCTCGGTTCTGGGACGCTGGTGACTATTTTAGGAATAGAGCAAATCAGAATTGCAGATAGTAAATAATGCATGGTGCACACCAGGATGTGGAAGTCATGATCTCTCCCTGTCTCTGTCTCTGTCTCACTGCCTGAGACAGGAAATACTCATGTCAAGTCGCTTGGAAACCTTCCCAATGTGTAAAGCCAGTCTTTTTCAGAGCATTTGAAGTGCATGTGTGTATCAGCATGTTGAGATTAGTGCGGAAGTACAGTTCAGAAATACGAGCAGTGTTCAAGTCAAATTTGATTGTGCAGAATAACAGGACACAGTTATGAGAGTGAAAACTCTTTGTTTCTCTATATAATTCCCTGCTACACTAATGCACTTATCCCAGTGTTTCAGTAGTGCTTGGATACCATCAAGGTAGAACGTTTCCTCAGTACGCAGGAGCCATGATCTGACTGACTGCCTGATTCACGTCTGAAATGCTGGCCTTCCAGAAACTCCTTTAACAGCCCAAACATGTGGAAGTGGCTAGGAGCAAGGTCAGGACTGTGCTTGGGATCCCGACATGTCAGAGGTTTTTACATGCTCTCCAGTGTGAACACCTCAAAGCTGTCCACATCAAGACTAAACAGCGAATCTGGCATATTTTTGGAGTTTGCCATTTTGAATCCATTATGAAGATACACTTACGAAGTCTAGGAATCAAATTGTTATGCATGGGTGACATTTTTTCGACTGCTATGATTTCCTCCGAGGCGTACCGGACTCTTGACGAACTTCCAGAAACTTGTATGATCTCGAGAGTTCGGGATCGAATTTGAAAATGTGGAAAGAAAGCCCGTAAAATCTGAATGCAACTCAAAGAGTTAGTTAAATATTCCATACAGTCTAGTACCAGTCTAGTTCAATGATTCTAGAACAATACTGGAGATTAAAAAAAACCTATGAAATAACACATGCAATTAAGAAACAGCACAAACAATATCACTCTCTCAATTACTGTCTACTATGCCACTTTATCGTGTATTCAGGGTCGCGGGGGGGCCTAGAGACAGGGTGCAAATCCATTGCAGGGCACACACTCACTCGCACACTACGGGCAATTTGGAAACGCCAATTAGCCTAATCTACATGTCTTTGGATTGTGGGAGGAAACCGGAGTACTTGGAGGAAACCCACCAAGCACGGGAAGAAAATGTAAACTCCTTGCACACAGACCCCGAGGCGGGAATCGAACCCGGAACCTGGAGGTGCAAGTCAACAGTGCTAACCACTGTAAAGCGCTCGCCCTATCATGCGGAGATCGCAACTTAGATTCCCGGGTGATGCTGTAACCTCTCGCAGCCGGAGGCCTAGAGAGAGCTGATTGGCCGAGCTCTCTCAGAGGGGAGGGATGAGAGGTACTTAGTGCTCCCACATTAATCACGGCTCTACAGCCTATCAGGGGCGTCTCTGAGCTCACGCGAGCGGAAGGAGCGGATAGTGCTGTCCTCAGAGTGTGTTACTCCGCCCACAACGGTGTGTAAGCGAGCAGTTCGAAAAGATGCGGTCGTCTGGCGTCACGTGGTCCGGAGGAAACACGTGATCGTCTTCGGCCCTCCCGGCTGAGCAGTAGTAGTAGCCTTAATGTTGGAGCGCCCCCTAGTGATGGGGAGGAATTGGACACGACTAAATTAGGGAGAAAATTGGGGAAAAAATCAAAAAAAAAATAAGCAGTGCTAACCACTAAACCACCATGCCGCTTACGAACAACAACAATCAGTTGTTATTTAAGGACTTGAAGATCAGCTGTCTTTCCTGGAACAGTTCTCGCAAGAACAGAATCGTCAAGAGCATTTGCGAAACCCATCAAGCGCCATGATCAAACCTTTCCAGGAACGCAAGACCAGAACTTACCTCTGCTTCAGAGGAGAAGTGCATTTAGAGTTACAGAGCATAAGTAATGTAGCAGACACAGGAGATCACTGCATATTTGGGATGCCTTCAGCATTGTTCCGTAGAAAGACTATGGAATTAGAAGGGGTGTCCAAACTTTTGACTGGTAGCATATACAGATATAAATATTGAATAATACATTTACATTAGGAATTGTGTTATTAATCAGTCAATATATAAAATGCACAGTATTTATGATGCTTGTGTAAACATCACCTACAGTAGAACTCCATTCATTTGGCAGTAGATGGTCTGGAGGACCATGGTAGCTGTAGGAGATAGCACATCATATCTTCTTCAGCCATCACTGAGTAAGCTATTAAGCATGACATCTAGCAATTCTCAGTTTAAATACACATAATCGGAGAAGGAGTGCCACTCAGGTGGAGTGGCTTTGAGAGAAAGTCAGCTTGTTCCAGCTCTGCGAGGCTCTCTTGTGAAAAATGGTTAAACCCTGGTTCAGTCTATGTTAATGAACACCATGTGCTCTTAAAATATTTGGGTAGTTTATATAATATGTGCCAGATGAATCAGGTGTCACTTATAATCACAGTCGATTTAAGATCATCTGAAAAAGTGCTCCGTTCATTTTTCAAATTGGTTCGGTCCGTGCCAAGCATCAGCCATTAAAACAGTATTTTATTTATTCTGCTCTTGCACTTTGACACACTTTTCCCAATTTGTGGAAAGCTTCTCCGCGCACAGTGCTCATATTTGTTTCTTAGTGGTATTTGCTAATCTGCCTTTTTATTATTATGATTTTTTTCTTTTCAAAGATTATCATGTTTTTATGCAACATGTAATCTTTCTAAGAATGTCTAAGACGCTTATGCTTACCCTGAAACTTTTTTACGACCCGCTCCGGAACGGAGCGTGCATTCAGGTGTCGTGTCCCGCCCCCTCCCAAGTTTATCACACGGTGAGCTGATAAAATCAAGTTTCCCTTTCTGTTTGCATGGGTCTGTGATTTGCAGGGAGGAATAGAAAGCAGATCTGCAGGTTTTTAGGAATTTGAGTCTATTGGATCCATTTGCAGAGACATGTGGGACAGATTCTTTTCATCTTTTCATCTCAGCACTGCATGGTTTCTCATACGGACTGTCCTTTGCATCTAACGTTTATTGCTAATAACGGGCATGAAGCGATTTCACGTGCAAAACATTATGATGTGTAGTGCGGTACAGTACTGTGCAAAAGTCTGGAGCCACGCCTCTTTTCTTTATATGAAATGATGCAGATTAAATGAATGAAATGGCTCAGTGTTAGGGATGTCGTCTGCCATGCAGGAAGCCCGGGTTCGATTCCCAGCCAATGCTGATGCGCTGCCGGTCCCAAGCATGGATAAAATGGAAGGTTTTGCATCAGGAAGTGTATCTGGCGTAAAAACCTGTTTGAATATTCCGCTGTGGCGACCCCTCAATGGGAGCAGCCGAAAACCTAACAACAACATGTAAAAACCTCAGCAGCAACCTTATTTACCCTCTCTTCTGTCCCAACCACTCGGCATCACCATTACCAGTATACTACATTTTATGGTACTTGGCACATTTTTATCTCATTATACATCTATGCAGCCTTGCTCAATGAACCCAACAGTGCCAACTTGATGGTTTTTGGGTTTGAACCTGGGACATTCCGGACCACTGCCCTTAACCACTGAGATACCCCTATCATCTGTCATCATCTCCACCTGTTTTCCACTGGTTCTGGTGCTTGAATGATTCACAGGTCACTGTGTGGCTTAACAAATGAAATAAATCCTCTGAAACTGGTCAGGTACAGGGGCTGGATTTGCAAATGAAAGGCAAAAACTTGGCAAAAATATGAGCCAAAAGGTCCTACAGGAAGTCTGGAGAACTATTTCTCAAGAATATATTAAAAATACAAGAAGGTCTGACTCTTTGGAAGCAAAATATGAAGGAAAGATGGGGGTCAAGACTTTTGCACAGTTAGTGTTTGGAAACACTTAAAAAAAAAACGAGTAAGCAAACCAAGAGCTGTGTTTTCTTGAACTATTATTCAGCAGAAATACATAAAGAAGTCGATTTTCGCCTGCATTCCATTGTGTTAAAATGTGTTGGTGTTCATCAAAAATCGAGCTGTATCAGAAATGTAAACATAGACCTCGTCATCGAACCAACATGACATGCATATAGGAATGATCCAGAGTTTAATCTGCAGCAGTTGGATTTCTCCCATGCCGTCAGGGACGACACGACAGCACCGTGGATCTCTCACCGCAGCAGCCCGACAGATGTTGCCTGTTCCTTTTCTCCGCTATTTGGCCCAGACTCTAGAGATTTTCTACTTTGAGTCTGCGAAAATCTTGGCAGGCAGCGAGCCAGTGCTTTTTTCCCCCCTCCTTTCGATCAGCATGCAGGGGAAAAGTGCGAGCTGAAAGTATTATTCGAGCTCCGAGAGGAATTTCCGTCTGGCTGCGTGTTGGGCGGATTAGAGTGAAAAGCGATCTGCGCGATCCGAAGCCTGACCCAGAAATGCGATTGCCTTACAGTGCTAATTTTCACTCGAGCTTTTATTCAAAAGAACGGAACGGCACGTGATAGCCAGGTGCACGCACGTCCTTGTCCGTGATGAGGAGAGACGTTGATGGGAATGAGTGACCGTTGGGGATTGAGACGTTAGGCGCTGATTCAGGTCATGAGTTTCCAACTGGATAGACAGAAATTATTAATACAGATTGTGTCTGTATTAACAATTGATTGTGAAATAAAATGTGGTGGGCCTGGTCGAATCTGGAGTGCTGGTGGTGGGTTTCCTCAGAGATCTGCAGTTTCCTTCTACCTCCCAGTAATATGCTGGTGGGTGGATTGGCCACGCTCACTACAAGATACTTTCGCAGCTGGGATCAGAGTGCAGGCTCAGCCAGGTTACAGCGCCCCTAGAGGTCAACAGTGGCAACTTGGTGGTGCTGGGGCTCGACCCTCAACCCTTTTTTTTTTTGAGCCACCACAATTGCACCAAAGTGCCTAATTAAGATAATTATTAAAAATAATACTAATAAAGAATATTCCCAACTGTACAGTGCTCAAATCCGATTGGTCCGAAGATGGATAATGGATTGATTATCCACAACAGCAGGTTTGAAAATAGTCCCAGATGTTGTATATTAATGCTGATGTTATAATATGTTATACTTTCTACATAAAGGTTTAAAAACGCTGGTTTTGTTATCTATTTAACGTTTACGGAAGTAGCCTCCTGTGCAGGGTGTGAACCTCATGCTACGAACAACGGCATTTTCAGTCGAGCCTCGACCAGTTGCCGCGACGCTGTATTAATTTCAGAAACCACGGAGGCAATTATTTGCCGTGCCCTTTTGCTATTGTGTGCACCTTTTTTTATAATGTCATCCGGATAATGTACTCAGTTATCGGCACCTGCACAATCATGCGGACTACGTACAGCATGTTGCCATGAAATTTACAAAAGGAGACGTAAAGCCGAATTGTTTGATTCTGCAGCTGGATGTAGGAAGCTTTTGAACTTTTTTCAGGAGTGAAACTGAAACAGAAATAACCAGATGTGAAAATATTTTTCATATTTCATGCACCAAGACGCTGCACTGTTGCGCTTGCAACAACTGCAGGTTGAACTCAAGCTAACGGAAAACATAGTAGAGTTGATAAGAATTCTTCCGTTACTGTATCTGTACACTACCAGTCAAAAGTTTGGACACACCATTTAACATCATGGTCTCTTTCGATTTTTTTTTTTGTTTCTAAACTGTAAAAAAAAAAAAAATACTGAATGCGTCCAAAATATGCAACAATCTCCTTCGATATTGAGATAGCTGCTACTTATGCTCTGTAAAGCCTTTTTGAGGCTGGGAACTCTAAATGAACTCTAAGTGAACTTTTGAAATCTGCAGTATTGTTCTATATTGAATTAGAAGGCGTGTCCAAACTTTTGACCAGCGTTATATTTAGCGGTAACCGGTACTAATAAGAATTCCCTGGTGCTAAAACGAAATGTCTTCTTGCACAAGATGGGAAGCGAGATCTGGAATCAGCTGATCGGCCTAGCCATAGTATTCACATTTCTGTTTTATTTCACACGATTAACTTACTCTGTTTGCATGGTTATTTCATGCGTTTACTATCACTGGAATGGATTGCACACTGTTTTTCATAATCCTGCAGACAACAATGTCAGAGGGTTCATAAAATATTTTTTAAATGTTTGGAGTGTAAATATCACATGCTTCTCGTTATGTAATGATCGTCTGTGTACGATGTAATAAAGGTGCATGACTGCCCTTAGGCATGATTGCTTAGTTTGTTTTGGTTCCCCATGTAGAAGTGCAAAAATGCCTTGGTGTCCGTGCAACTTGCAATTCCTAAAGGGCACTGTGTTGTTATTCAGTATATACGTAATTAATATATAAATATATTTTTATTATTATTATTTGGCAACGAACCGCCAACCTTCCGATCAGTCACTCAGAGCCTTAACACACTGAGCCTACAATTTTTTGGTTTTATAGATTCTATACTGTAACTCCGAACCGGAGCTTAATTCCTTCTTTCATGGATGACGTTCCACAACATTAAACATACATTAAACGTATGGAGTTTTATTCTTGCATAGAAAATCCAAAGTGCTGTGCTGTAAGAGGAATGAAACACTTCAGGTATAACTGCTGTTATTGGAAACAAAGCCGTTTCAAAATAGTACCTGTGGTATTTCTGCTTTGTCGTTTTTTATTACTATTATTATTATTATATTCCCATAACTTCACACCCTATTGCTTTTATTCCACTAACGCCACCGCCAGCGAAGCCCCGCCCTTATAACAGCACAGCATTTCAAGGAAATTCTTTCTATTATTGCGCATAATCCATTGCAATCTCTGCTTTTGTCATAATAATCTTTCTGCTTCAGTGCCATTGCAGGAGTTATTTATTAACCTTATGAATGGCACTACCTTATGAATGGACCGAGCTGCAGCTATACTGTACATCTGCGAGAAACTAGTCGGGCCGGTGTCGGACGGAGAAAAAAGGTTTATAGGAATAGGCATCACCAGGTATTACCCAAAACAATATTATCACGATACTGATAAAAATTAAATAAGTGATTTAGAATTTTTTTTCTCCTTTAGATTTTGTTACGATTCTAAACAAACTTCGAAAAGAACGCTGCTCTCCTTGTAAATTGTTTAGAGTGCTCCACCTGTAGGATTATTGAGGAATGGCAACATATTACCGTATCAAACGCAAACATATAAATAAAAAAATCATTTTAAAACATCGATTTTGAAGCCGACTGCAGTCTGTGATGCCGGAGGCTCAGCGTATCCGGCTTCATCTTCCCCTGCTCTTTTTTCCTCGGAAAGCGAGTTCAGGCTTGTTAAGGCTTCATGAAATCCCCTGTGCTTCCGTAACTCTTAAGTGCTCTAACTGACACCAGGAAGAAAAAAAAAAACAAGGGTCTGAAACCGAGAGCGTGCCAGAGCCGAGGTCACAGCTTTGCTTTTCTTTACCTTTGTTTGGGCTTTATCAGATCACATGGAGTTAAGTTACATAGTGGAGCGAGTCAGGACATTGTTTATTATAATCCTTATGCATTTTTGCTTTCCTTTCATCATACTCTTGCTTCCGTAATTCTCTTATATAATGTGTGTGTGTTTATATTAATCAGTAATATTATGAGGTATATTAGTTCATTTGGAGCATCTTATTGGGCGGTTCTAGCATTATGGATGTGACTCATACTGTATTGATGAAGAAAAGCCAAACTCCATGAGACAAGTGCAGAAAGCATTACATTTGTACCCTGAAAAATAAATAGAATAAATACAATAAGTATAGCTTTGAAAATTTGAAATAATTGATTTTGGATAAATTACAGTGATAGACGTGACATTTTCGTGTCATGGATGCAACATGCTTCAATAGTCAATTTAAACATGAAACTTTAAAAAAATAATCATTATGAAAACAGTTCTGAAATGATTAAATCAGCATAATTAAATTAAATCTAGTCATTTATCTCTTTTTCTTTTCCTTTCTTTCTCTCCATAGTTTTCGTCATCTTTGTACTTTTTGATCCTCAGCATTGAACTCAATCATGATGTTGTCATATGTAGGGTTTTTACAGTATGATTCATAGGATCCCTATGACTGATGCCTGTTTTTATTCCCATGGGAAAGCGGATCTTTGCATGGAATTGCCCTGCAGCGCTTCGAAAAATCCCATTACTTTTAAACATCTTTTAACAATTTTCTCTCAGAAGGTGAGTCCATGGGGAATATGTTCCGACATGCATCCAAAATTGTCCTACGGTAATCTTTGGGAATATAGTCACCAGTGTTATGAGTGGATATTTAGAGCCAAGGGTTTAACAGCGAGTGGTAACCAAGAGCAACATGAGGCATGATGATCAGCGTTCAGTTTCACACTTTACCTAGTTAGATATACAGGGGTACCTTGGCATACAAATTTTATCCATTTCAGAGGTGAGTTCTTAAGGCGAAAATTTGTATTGTGAATTGCATTTTCCCCTAGGAAATAATATAGATGCAGATAATGTGTTCCTGCCACCTAAAACTATTATCAGTATTACCAATTTCTAACACTATAATCATATTTTTGCATATAAAAACACTCACTCACAGACTAACTTATCATTTATACCGCTTTATCCTCTATACAAGGATGCGGGGGCCTGGAGCCTATCCCAGGAGACTTAAAGCATGAGGCGGGGTATACACCCACATACACACACACACACTACGGGCCATCTGGGAACGCCAATTAACATAATCTGCATGTTTTTGTACTGTGGGAAGAAACCCACCAAGCACAGGGAGAACATGCAAACTCCATGCACACCGAAATGGGAATCGAACCCGGATCCTGAAGGTGCATGGCGACAATGCTAACCACTAAGCGAATGTGCCGCCTGCATTTAAAAACAATCAAAACATTTGTAAATGAAGTATAATATACAGAAATTTTATATACTGTATATATAGACATTAAATATATAGATATTAAACATCACTTAACCTTAATTTATAATTCCTCTTGGCACTGACTGCTTAGAAAAACCAAACTGATTTTCCTTTTGCTACATCCTTGATTCTTGCCCAAAATGCCCCCCCCCCCCAAAAAAAAAACACTTCACTTGGCTTTCCACTGGTGCAAAACCATTTTGAACGGACCTAGGACGCACATGCAACATAGGCGCAAGCTGGACATGCGTCGTTCGGTTTGGCAGCTCTGATGACAAAAAAGCCTTCGGTGGCATGCCGAGGCCACTTCTTAAGGCAGGTTGTTTGTATGCTGAGATACCCCTGTAAAATAGTGTAATCTATTGATAAGCATGCCACTTAAAATGACATCAATAGCACTATGCTTAGAGTTAAGATGGCGTACCACTCCTGGAGGAAAGCGCTGTCCATTCCTTCTGCTTTGTCTGAGCTCACAGACATCGATGATGATGATCTAATGTCAACATGATTGATGTAAGAGTGCAGATACTAGCGTCAATTATATAGTTTCAACCAGTTTCGTTTGTGGTCATAATCATGTCCATGATATTCAGCCTAATTATGGTTTCAGTCTGTGTTTTGGCCTGGTCACTATAATTGCCAGTGGTTGCAGTTTGGCAGGTGTTTGTGACTGACCTCACTGTGAAAAACTGAATTACATCACAAGTTTAACCTCCCTAGACAGCCCATAGCCGCTGCCGTCTCACAGAGTGCGCATCCAGATATACTGTATCTGCTATAGAGGTGGAGTGAGGGGGCGTCTAGAGGGCTGCGTTTTTGCTGACGCGACCCGGCCCACGGTGTGTCTGAGTGTGTGTCTCTGCAGCTCTCCAACTGCTGCAGATTCACTGCAGTGTGTACACAACGCTGAACGCATCGCTCACTGAACTGTTTACAGCGCAGTATCAGGTATGCCATCACCTGTCTAGACTTCTGGCTACAGATACTTTGGACTGTCTTTGGCCTGTGAGAGAGTACCCGGAGGAAAAGCACCAAGCACGGGGAGAACATGAAAACTCCATGCACACAGACCCCGAGGTGGAAATCGAACCCGGACCCTGGAGGTGCAAGTCGACAGTGCTAAACGTTACACTGCTGGTACATTGGTCTTCAGTTTCAGCTCAAACAAGGGACCGTATTATGTCTAGTGCCACTGTCAGATTAATTAATATAGGCATAATATTTCACTCTATAACAGCATACAGTAACAACACTCACAGTAATACTTTCATTTGTTAATTCCTCTGATCCGGAACTGTTCCAGATGTTTATTCTTGTAATAAACTCCACTCCTCTTGGAAGGTTTCTCATTCCATTTTGAAACTTTTTTTGTGTTTATTCAGCCACAAGTGCTTTAGTGAGATCAGGGACTGGTGTTGGGAGAGGAGGCGTTCCAGTTCATCCCAGATGTGTTCAGTGAGCTTGAGGTCAGAGCTAAGTACAGGAAACTTCTTGGAAAATTTGAATGAACCTCCATACAATGACCTTACGGACAATTGAAAAGTGCTTCAAACTTGTTTTGGTAACAGTTTGGGGAGATGCAAATACTGTAGATGTGCTGCTCAAGTAGATTGGAGCAGACGGCATTTTAATAAAGGACCAAAATTAAGAAATGTCCAATAGAACCGAAGTGAGCCATGATTGTTTAGCACGAGGTGATCAAAAATATGGAATCAAAAATGTTCATTGCATAATGAGAACATGGAAGAGTACATCATGTGCGATGTCATTATATTGACTGGTACATGGATTCATTCATTCATTCATTCTGTAGACCGCTTATCGTGTACGGGGGTACTGGAGGTCTGGGGTCTGTCCCAGATACGAAGCGGGGTACGCCCTGGACGGAGTTCCAGTCCATCGCAGGGCACACACACATACACATACATGTTCACACACTCTCTCACACATTACGGGCAATTTGGAAACACCAGTTAGCCTAAACTGCATGTCTCTGGCCTGTGGGAGGAAACCCGGAGTACCCGGAGGAAACCCACCAAGCACGGGGTGAACATGCAAACTCCATGCGCACAGTTCGAATTTCAAGTCTGGGCTATTCTTGTTTCATAAACACTCTACACAAAAATACAGTACAATACTCTGGAATACCGTATTTTTTAGATTACCACTTCCTTTGTTTTGAGCTACATTGCAAATTTCTGCACGTTATTCCTGTTTTACTGATCTGATAATATTGCATTATATGAAAAGGAAGGAAGCGTCGCTGGGACGAGCGATTATAGAAAGACAAAACATGGCAGAATTGGGTCAGAGATTTGTTATTTTCTGCACTAGCATGCATACAGGCAGGCAGGATGTGCGTTCTCTCACCCAGGCTGAAAGGATCTGTAATGTACCGCGAGGAACTCCGTTTCAAAAGTGTTGGTCTGCTTAAACACCTGGAGGTTTTTTGGACTAACACTAGCCCCTGTTTTATTATTTTTCAGCAGTTTAGGGAATCAGCTTCTCGGCAGATTTGCAGTTTCCTGCACGTGACTTCTGTCTTGTTTTGTATAGCTTCAGAATGTTTAGACATGGTGCCGGAGATCGGATTTCATATGTGAAGTGTAGTTTCAGTAATTTAACCAAATCATTATCATTATACCCGCCTAGGTTTTGGGTTCCCCTTGTGCCCCAGGGCAGCTCTGGCCCCTCCCTCAGGGCATGAATCCTAAAACCTCTCGAGGCGTGCTGTGGTGTCTGGCACCGGGACGTTAACGGGAAATCCTTCGGGTGCTGTGGGTTGCAGGATGGGGCCTTTGTGGATCAGACTTGATTGTCCGGTGCATCCCATGGGTGCATGATCGGAGTGGGGAATTTGGAGGTTGGGTTGGCAGCTTGGTGTCTTTGCCAGAATTGACTTTTTGATTCAGCACCAATGTGCTGCATTGGGTTTTCTGTGGAGTCAGACCAGGCGGGCTTGCCTTTCCCCCCCATGACCCTTGGGTGCCCATGATCCATGTAATTGAGAGTCAATATTAAATTGACGTCAGATGACGTATAGTAATCCCTATGTGTTGCCTATAATTCTAGACGACATGCACACAAAAACCCCCAGGACAAGGAGCACATTTAAAGTTGAGGTACAACTTGTTTTCCATCCAGCATAATTGAACAATTTCAAGGAAGTCGTTCAAAATCGGGTCACATCCATGAACATGCGGTTTTGTTGCACGGTATTAACGTTGGTATTGTTGGTGAGATTTCCACCAAGACTAGGAAAGAATTGTTTTTTTAATGCTCTGTACATGTACATTGTCTCTCTCTCTCTCTCTCACACACACTCACACACAGTTCTTTTAGTAGCTCATCGCTGCCTATGTAAATAAGGCTTACTGTTGGTGGTTGTAAGCAAAAGCTTTGTTAGTGTGTTTCCTCGTCATTGTTAGTGAGGTCCATGAGCCAGAGCTTTTGTTCTCCTGCAAGCATGGCAGAGTCTCTAAAAGACGAGTGCGATGCGTTGACTCCTTCATCATTACTTGAACTAAAGGTGTGTGTGTTGCGTTCTGCTTCTATAATTCTCCATTTGTTTATGCTTTCTGCTCGTGACCTTTCGTCCCAAGGTCACCTTTTATTTGGTACCATGTGACATCGTAATTCCAAACCGTGCAAAACGAGTAACAAATGATTGACTACGTGCTTTCCGCAAGCAGATTAGACATTAGTGAAGTTAATATTTAGCGACAGGACACACACGTACATGAAGCATCAGCTCCGTGATTATTCGTTATGAAACTTAACTTAAAATAGCCATCTGCATTTAGGGATACTGTAGGTTCACATATCATGATGAGAGCTCCGATTTCTACTGTAGATATAACGTCTGACATAGTGCAAGGCTTCCTTATGACTGCTGGCCTTCCTGTGATTAGAGACTGATGGATGACTGATCGAATTTGTCTCAGCTACAGTATGAGCTGAGACAAATTCTCAGTAGAGCTTCCTGTAGGAATCAGATTGAAAGATGTACATATTTAAATATGTACCGTGTGGTATTAAGGATGGAGTGTTTTCCCCCTAGAACGTTTTTCTGACTCGGCGGCACAAGGATGATAAAGGTTCTATGTGCATGCATTAAAAGCTGTGCTAATAATACGTGCTGTTTCTTGATGCATATACAACTTGGCACAACACAAATCAGTGTGTGCATACGTTCTCTCTCTTACTTTCGCCTTGTTCTTAAAACCCAGATTTCTGGGATATCCTATATATACCACTCACGTTCTTCAACCTACATGTTAACGATGCTGACATTCACATTCTTTCTGTGTGTCAGGTTGCACTGTGGCTTAGGTGTTAGCACTGTCACCTTGCACCTCCATGGTCTGGATTCGATTCCTGACCAAGTTCGATTCCCAGATTCTGTGTTCATGGAGCTTGGTGGGTTTTGTCCGGGTACTCCGGTTTCCTTCCACATTCCAAAGACATGCAGATTAGTCTAATTTGCGTTCCCAAATTGGCCATGGTGTGAGAATGAGTGTGTGTGGCCAGCGATGGATTGGCACCCTGTCCAGGGTGTACCCCACCTAAGTTTCTTGGGATAGGCTCCAGGCCCCCCCACAACCCGGTACAATAAATAAAGCCGTATAGACGGTGGGTGGGATTAGATAAAAAAAAAAAAAGAGACCTGTCGTGTAGGCTTGGTGGGGGTCTCGAAGCCTGACGGCCTGTAACGCTGTACTATTATTGGGGAAACACTGGGTTTGCAGGGACCAATAGTATAACACCAATATGAGATCTGACTAAGGATAGATACTGAAAAGTCTGCAAGTGTCTGTTGAAAAAGTGCCAGATGTGTGAGAGTGATTTGCTGCAAGGTGTGTTTTCTCGCGCCTACTGTGTATGAGCACTATGTTCAATTAAAATAAATTCCTTGACACGCTGTACAAACCTCCCTCATTGATGGTACTCATAAACTCTGAACTTTTGCATTCAATTCATCATTTTCATTTTGTTCCTCCTTTCTCCACTTAGCTACCTGGCGGATCAGTGCTGGAATGGCGGCTACATCTACCTGATCATGTTGCGCAGGATCAAGCGCAAGGCCCCTCTCCCTGCATGCAACGGCAGCGGTGGTTGCGCGGAAATTCCCACCGAGCACTGCGGCGGCGTGCGTTCAGAGCCTGCGGTTGGCAGTCCCGCTCAGAACGGCAAGCGGACCCGCAAGTTCGGGGTTATCTCTCGCTCCTCGTTTAGCCGAGACAGTAGCAAGGACAGGAACGGTGTCCGAGATCACAAGCATGAAAATGGCTACTCTTCCATGGAGACCGAGGCTACACATGCGGAGTCCAGTTCTCCGCTGGGCACGCCGACCGAGGAGCTCCCAGTCACCGGTCACCCCGTAGCGCTAAGCAACGATACCAGCATAGTGTCCAGTCGCTCCAACTCACGCCTGTCGGAGAGCTTCAGGTCTCACACAGGAAGGAATGAACCATCCAGCCAGGTAACACCTTTATAAATACAGTATATCTAACACCAAGCAAATATGTGCGTGATATAGTGATATGAGGGGTGTTCAAGTAAAATCAGGACTTTTGCTTGTGCCACGTGTGCATGTGTTTGTGTGCACAAGTTTGTATTCGCAGGTTTTTAGCACATTTGACCCCAATGCAGCCCCACCCCTCCCTCTCCGAATATAAAAAGCATTGCAGATTGGTGTGGGAATTTACACCTCCCTGTTTAGTTGCACCAGGGTGAAACTTTGTTTAAGGAAAACAGGCGTGACATTCTCTTCAAAACCCGGCCGTAGTGTTCTCGTTAGTTCCTGGAACGTTTTTCTTTTTAGATCTGTAACGAGAACATCATTATCTTTAAATAATCTTTATTGAGCGACTGATTGTTGGATAATCTTTTTTATTCTGTATTGATCCTCATGTTTTAAATTATTTAGGTAAAGCTCTTAGTGGTTTAGTGGTTAGATGTGTCGCCTTCCGGGTTCGATTCCCAGCCAGATGTGTTCTCCCCGTGCTTGGTGGGTTTCCTCCGGGTGCTCCGGGTTCCTCCCACAGTCCAAAGACATGCAGATTAGGCTAATTGGCGTTCTCAAAAATTGCCTGCAGTGTGTGAATGAGTTCATGTACGTGTGTGTGCCCTGCGATGGATTGGCACCCTGTCCAGGGTGTACTTTGTACTACATTGTAATCTTCCACAAATACCAGACTGTATAAGCTTAACTGTGTTAACTCTGGTCATCGGCATCTTGGCAGGAGCTGAAATGGAGCCTGGCTGACAGTTGGAACATGCCTATTTACATCTGTTACCACAAGCTAGCTAGATTAGTTTTTACTTGAAAAATTTAAATGTTAAGGTGTTTAATGTTCATTTTTATTATAACATTACTTTGCGAATGATTGTACTCCTACATTTCCTGTGGTACTGTTAACTGTTAAGTTAAACTACCACGATTCTAGTTAGCAAAAGTGCGGCATATTAGCCAGCTAGCGGCTTGACAGAGTCAAATTGGCCACTCCCCTAATTATTGGTCACTTTATGGCTTAATAGCATTTTAACTGATAAGATGCATATAAATCCATCTCTGTAAAATTGTCACAAATGGACGTTTTAATTTGGACAGACATTTTAATGTTGTTCTCAATGGGGATTGACTCACTTTTGAATTCGGCCTCCAGTGGACATTCAGAGAACTGCATGTTTCGATACTTCCACTTTGGACTTATTTTTCAGAACCGGAGGATTCCCATTGGCAAATAATGAGAGTATTGCTTCGTCTTCTAGTTTTTAATTCATGGGTGGTTTGTGCATTACTGCCTCCTGCTAGACTTTAGTGTGATGCAGATGAAAAAATTAATTGTTTCTTGTTATGCAAGATAACAACAACAAATCAACAAAAAATTGCAATGCCCAATTTGAATTAAATCGAGACAATGTTTCGCAGCTTTAGTATCAATTATCTGATTATGTGATCAGTCTTCACAGTGTAGTAGCACTGCTATCTTGTGCTTACGGTGGTCAGTTAGTGTACAATGGGTTCTGCAGTGTTTATACTGCTGTCCAATCCGTTACCAGCTGTACTCTTTTTGATCCAAATCTAAAATATCTGCTGTGATCTCGACATCATTTTTCAATAAGCTTAATTCATTCCGTTACTCTGTTTTCCTTCCGAACAGTTAGAATGAAAACAGTTCTCCAGCGCATCAGTGGCGTTATTTTAGAAACCGCAGCGTGGCCAAGGGCATGTGTTTCTGATCTAATCTAACTGTGCGGCATTCCCTCGAGTACATAGGCATTACGATGTCACATGGAAGCTTGCAAGCTCGAAATGAGCGTTCTGGCTTCTCAGGCAGATGAATTCATCTGCTCGTGGTTGCTCTCATCAGCTGCAAGGTTTTTGCACCAGAAGTTCTAGGAGTTTGATCCCGACCCATCATGCAGCTTTTCAAAGACGAGAAAGTTTTTTTCCTTTCCAGCAATCAAACGGCGACTTGAGGCTTTTTTTTCTTTCCCCAAACCACTTTAGAGAAGCAGATTCCGCTTGAAGTTATATCAGCCTTATTTTTAGTTGAGTAGATTAAATGAAGCACATGTCTTTAGCAAAAGCATCACAACAGTCAACAGCTGCTTATACTGTAGCGCTACTTATTTTTACGCGACGGTGTTGCTTATCTTGGGACAGACAGCTCAGTGATGAAAGACGTGTTAGTTATGTGGTGTGTGATTGACAATGGATGACTGATGGTATGACTCGTGCTTTTGTAATAATTCTGAAATGTAGCACACACTCGTGGAGACGTGTCAGATCTGAAGAAATATACACATCAGTGTAAATCATAATGCAGCCGACAAGTGTGCAATGTGGAGAAGGCCGGGATAATTCATCATCCAGCTGAATTCCTCCACAAGTTACTTTTTATTCTGTATACACTTTGGCGTTCCAGTTTTAAGAACATCGGCACTAAAAATTACGCACGAAACCATTTATTTATGTGATTCGTTAACTAAATATATGAGCCATATAATGATGTAGATGAATGCAATGATGCCTTAGAAAATAACGATTGACATTTTGGTTGGTTCTTAAAATGTATGTTACACATGTAAGAATGTATATTAAAATGAAGAGGAAGGGCAAATACAATGCGTTGTATAAACAGTGTAATAATTGAACTCAGACAAGGCTGATACAAGGCACATCCTTGGCAGACACTAATGAATATTAATGAGTATGCAAATGAAACGGTCACATGACAAGGTGTCACTACAAACAAGTTGTTGGAAACCCACACAAGTGCGAGTTGTCTCTGTGTCCGCTATGATGATTGTTTTGAAGACAATTATAAAAGGGTCTCAGGTCACATGATTTCAGTGCCGTGGAAATGAGGTTGGACCTTATTAGCATACTAAAAGTACAGGCTGCACAAAATTTTCAAAAATTATTTTTTATAGATAGATGTGCAAGGCCAAGACAATCAATCGTAATTTTTATGAACATAATTCTTATTTATTGTCCACTTGTATAGTCTGAATCTATTTTAAACATTTCTGTATAATAGAGACGTCAACAAATAGCACTAAACATTTAAAAATAAACACAGTCAATATCTGGTGTGACAACTCTTCGTTTAATAAAAATAATCGTAGTTGTCAGATAAACGTCAGACAACCTCACTACGAAAAAAGTTGATCTTTTATTCGGAGCATTGATGGCGATTTATGACACTTCCACTGTAGCTTAGGTTTCTAACAGTGTTTAGATTTCCGATCAGAGATCACAATGGACATGGGAGCTTCCCGCACACGGCATGTGCACACCATATGGACTGTATTCAGCAAAATCTGCAATGACATTGTATCCAAAGCCATATACTTCAATATGGAGTCATTCCCTTTTACAGCTATAACAGCTTTCACTCTTCTTGGAAGGCTGTCCACAAGATCTTGGAGTGTTTCTGTGGGACTTCATTCTGTAGATCATTTATGAGGTCAGGCACTGATGTTGGACGAGAAGGTCTGGCTCGCAATCTCCGTTCCAGTTCATCCCAAAGGTGCTCGATGGGGTTCAGGTCACAGTGCTCTGTGCGGGCCAGTCAAGTTCCTCATGTCTTTATAGTCCTTGCTTTGTGCACTGGGACACGGGCAAACTGTTGCTGCAAAATTGGAAGCATAGCATTGTCCAAGGTGTCTTGGTATGCTGAAGCATTAAAAATTGCCCTTCCCTTGGGATTGAAACTTGTAAAATCAATAATTGACAGGTTTGGCAAATACTTTTGCCCATAGTGTATCTCGTGTCATACATTGCGGTAATGTTTGGCTTTTCCGTATGAATACAGAGATGAGCTGAGCTTCTTGTTGCGAATTTCAAATAAAACCTTTAAACGCAGTGATCGCTCATTTTAGATTAAACATTCTCTGGAAAAGTATCTCAGGTATAGATTGACTCGTGCGCTCGCAGGAGTTTGGCGCTGGTGATTCACCCTCTTCAGCAGCCTTTCAGCAAGGTGTTTCCACTCTCATCATCAGCTTCCAACGTGCGCCTACATGCTGAGTGAGTCAGCTCATCCATTAGCACGTCAGAAATGTTGCGCGATGTCTCTTCAGACTTTCTCAGGCTCTGAATTCAAAATATGCTCTGACCCCTGTTGGTTTGCTGGGTTTGCTTTTACACCGCGTTAAATCAACATTCGCAGACCTGCGTTGAGTATAGAAAAGCCAGAGCATCGATATTACTCCGCTTCGATAGAAGATTCAGGTTCGGACTGCTTACAAGTTAAATCCGTGGGTGTTTCTCAACCGCTAACACGCACTTCGGCTCTTTAACCCTCGCAAGAACCAGCACTTTTTTATTTAATTTTTTTTGCCTGCTTACCTTCTCGTGGCCAAGAGCATCATTTACACTGGCCTCTTATGGTCTTATAATTAAATACTTTTGATGTGACAATATTAGCATTAAAAAGGAGCATGGCATGCTCAGTCTCTTTCATGTCTCCGGTTCAGGTTGGTATAATACACAGGGTCCGTGTTTATGCAAGGACAGGAACACGAAGCACTTCATTTCGGCATCTTGGTTAGACAATCAGAACTGGAATATGACAATCACATATGTTAAAGTAAGACTAACACATAGTGGGGGTTAAGTTTGTGTCCACACCAGAGGAAGGAGGTAACTGTGTACATGTACTTCAATACTGTACTTAAGTACATATGTCACTTTTATTTCCTTTACTTGAGTATTTTTATTAGTGGACTCTGTACTTTGCTCAAAAGTACGGCAAATATCTGTATTTTTACTTCACTACAGTTCTGCATGCTGTTGCATTAACCAACCACTGGGGGGTGGAGTAGTGGGTTAATGATATGGACCAGTTTTTCATTCAGTCATTATTTTGCAAATGAAAATGTTTATTATTCACTAATTTAAATATAGTAGTAACAATAATTCTCAAATATAATGGCATACAGTGGCAGTCAAACTAGCATTTTTTGCATTATCATTAACTGCACAGAATACCTTGATCAGCACCATGATTCAACATTCAACACAGTCATGTGGTAGAGAGCTGTGCATCAAGCAGATTATTGTATATTATACAACAGTTAGTTCTGACCAAGTAATCTGATTGGATGAGAGGCATTGCACGAATGCTGATATAGACCATAGCAGCACTGCGATGTTTAACAACATGCTTCACAAGTGTTCTAATAATTGTTAACCCCTGAACAAGGGCACTACTTGGTGTGTGGAACAAGGGATTCTAAATCCTACTGTACATACTGTAGCGCACGAAGTGTCTGATGTTTAATGAAAATCTTAATTGTAATGGAATTCAATAGTTAATTGTTACATTCAATGAAATATGAGGCATGATTGCATTTATTTTTAAAGATGAAGCCAATATTATTCACTAATTTAATAATAATAATAATAATAATAAAAGGGCTACTTTTTAGTACTGAGGCCAGAATTTCCCCCCCCTAATTGCAGTGGGTGGATTCAGCATTGGCCATGTGGGATTTTGTCAGTGTGATCTGGCATCCCAAATCACAGCAAATGCTCAAGAGCAAGTGGAAATTACTAGTAAAAAAAACTAGTAAATAAAACCAATATTATGATTGATACACATTTTATTTCCACCCAAAACACCAGTTTAAACTCGATCCACTGTTCTGTTCTGCATATTTACCCCCTGAGCTCTTTCTCCTCCTGCCGAAAGCGCTGGAACATTACTCTACCAGAATGTGTCTCTTGTCCCAGTGACATTAACAGCTTCGGACGCACTGGGACTAATGAAACGTTGCCTCGCCGCTGTGAGCCGCGGCTGGGGCAGACTCGAGCTTTAGAAGCTGTCAGAAGCAGGTGCTCCCTAACATATCTCACTCGGTATTTATGGGCCTCTCTAAAGAAGAAGAATTCCGGCTGAGTGCGATGGAAAAGTCATCAGCGAGCTTTCTTTTTCAGCTCCGGCGTCCTGCGGAACAGTAACAATCGCGCTTTCGTGCACTGGCACGTTGCTCAATCGGAAATATTGGAAATAAGACTTTGCATATGACATATTTTAGCGTGCAGAAGAAGAGGCAGTGAAGTGATGCGGAGTGATTCAATGTGCATGATCTAATTTTAACCCGCAGAACAGCTGGAGCTCACGAGATTCACAGAGTTCGGTTTGCATGTGGTGTAATTGCATCAAGACCTGATCGTTCCTTCATGAGACGAAGGCCTTTGGCGGTCCTGAGCGCCGCTTTAGGCGGACGAGTTCTTTGAATAAAATTCTTGTGAATGAGATAGAATGCATCTTTTTAAATAGTGTTAATCAGTGCAAATGGTTTTTTTAAATGAATAAAGATTCCTTAATGGAGTCATGCTGCTTGTAAATTAATAAATATTATAATGTTAATACAATACAGTAGGTATAACAATTCTGCATTGCTTGTGTCTTTGTATCCAAGGTTAAACACATGATTGCATCAGAAGGAACCGATTGATTTGTTAAGAAAATGAATAAATCATTACATCAAGCTCTTCTTATTGCTGGAGCTTTTTGTTCCTCTGATTAATGGCATTTTTATCGTATTTTTCCCACGCTTTCAGCCTAAGGAGGGCAGTCGTATCTGGAAGATGCAAATGGTGAAGGGGCAGGATGGCTTGGGCGTCCAGATTACGGGCGGCCGTGGCTCCAAACGTTCACCGCATGGCATCATCGTGGCTCACGTGGAGCGAGGAGGAGCTGTACAGAGGTAACCTTATATAAAAAAAAAAGTTTTTTTTTTTTAAGTTTTTTTTATATATATCGGAGAATAAATCAAGGTAAAATAAAAAAAAAATCTGCAAAAAACAAAGAATAAACCCTTACTTTTCAGGATTTAAGTGGCAATCGAGCGCTGTCGTGACACCCTTCATCAGCGTTTCATCCATATGCAAAGCATCATGGCTTCTTAAGTGCACACTCATCAAACTTCAAAGCCGGTCTGTTTTTAAGCGATTTTGAAATTCATACGGATATACGAGGGGAGAGTTAAACCAGGACTTGTCATGTTAATTCGGATGCACAGTATGGTGATATATATACCACAAACATTTTAAACCATCTCGAGCCCACTGTCGTCGTTCCCGTGAACATTCTATCGAGTTGAACGCCTGATCCTTGAAAAAAACTTGTCGTCAACTTGCGGAAGAGACACATTTGTCTGTGGAACAGTGGAAACACCACTTGCACATTGCAGGAACTTAGCTGGGAGTTATTGCTTCGTTCACAGTACAGTCCTGACCTCGCTTCAAGCCATTTCCACAAGTTTGGGTCATTAATGGAGTTCTTGGGAGGCCAGCGTTTGAGACATTTCAGAAGTTCCTTTACCTTGATGGTATTCAAGAACTAGTGAAACACTGGGATAAGTGCATTAATGTACCAGAGAAAAAAGGGATGTTTTTACCCTCATAATTGTGTTCTGTTATTCTGCATTGTCAAAAGTCCCAGTTTGACTTGATCGCCCTTCGTCTAGATGTATAGATGTGTGTTGTATCCTGGTTGTGCATTTCCATGCCATCTTTATCTCCTTTGTTAAATTGCAGGGAACTCCCATCCTCTTCTAAAACACGAACCCTGCCTCGTCTTCTCGTAGTCCAAAAATAGAATCTCATAAATAATAGCGCGTAATGTAGCTGGGTCAGCTTTGCCTAAACACAGGCCGTGTTTGAAGCTGTAACGAGTTAAAGAGAATGCTGACTTGCTTCATTCTATGAATCAGAAAAGCACACATTGGCAGAGGATTGTGAAAGCACAACAGCTGGAAGGTAATGAGTCAAGAACCGATGTTAGATTAAAATCACTTGTTTCCGAATATTCGACTAGACCCTCCCTCCTTAGGTGGTATTATACATTTTGAAGGAGCTGTTTAAGAAGAGAAATACCGCGTTGTCGTTTGCACCTTGGGGTTTTTCACTGATGCCGAAAGAGAAAATCCACACGTTGCTCCTTCTCGCCAGAACCTCGCCAGCCAGGGTGGGCTGTTTATACACGACTGCCATGATTTAGCCTCATTGTTAAAGTGGAATCGTTAGCGCGGTCACCAGTAAAAGTACAAGCCTTACAACTTGACTCTCGTCATATAAATCATATGACAACATTATGAGTGAAGTGACAGCAGGAGTGGTAGTAAATTGTATCATTCTTGTTAAGACTTGTCACGACGTCTGACAAATCCTGTCATGCAACATTTCATATCAAGCATGGAAATTGATTCCTGTAAGGTACCATTATTTATTAGGTTCGAGTATCCATGGATTCATTAGAGAAAAAGAGACCACTCTGAATTTTAATTATCCGCTTTGAATATGTGAATGCGTAAATAGCTTAATACTTTCTGCCTAAATAATTGCTTAAATCAGGAAAAAAACTGATCTTAAATCTGTGATGGTGTAGTGAATGGCTCTGTCGCCTCGCATCTCTAGTGTCATGGGTTCAAATCTTGTCTCTACAGTGTGTGTGTGGATTTTGCTTGTTTTCCCCATGATTGTCGGGTTTCCCCCAGGTACTCTTCTCTCAATCCAAAGACATCCCATATAGGCTAATTGGTGTTTACAAATGGCACCTTAGGGTACCTGGTCCTGATTGTGTGTGAATGTGTTTGCTTGTCGCCTAGCCACTATTTGGCACTCCATCCAGACTGTACCCTGTTTCCCTGGGATAGGCTCCAGGACACCTGTGAACCTACAACATGACAAGTAAAAAAAAAAAGGAAAAAAAAGCAAGATGTCGTCGCTGGTTTTGTTCTGAAATTTTCTCTGAAGTGACTGAGTTATTTTTTATAACAGCAGTGTTAAAAGATCTAAACAGCCAATCACATGGTAGCAACTCAAAGCATTTATCTATCTGCTGAAGTTCAAACCGAGCATGAGAATGGGGATGTAAGGTGATTTCAGCTACTTTGAACGTGGCACGGTTGTTTGGGGCGAGACGTGTTGGTCTAAGTTTTTCCAAATTGCTGATCTACTGGGATTTTCGCTCTCAACTCAAATCTCTAGGGCTCACAGAAAATGGTGTGAAAAAGAGAAAATATCCAGTGAAGGCAGTTCTCTGGGTGGGAATGCCTCATTGATGTCATGACCAGACTGGTTGGAGCTGATAGAAGGGCAACAATAATGTCAAATAATGTCTTGTTCCAACTGAAGAACATCTCTGAACACACAACACATTGAACCTTGAAGCAGATAGGCTACGGCAGCAGAAATTGGCATAAACAACAAGAAAGCATGGAACCATTCTGCTGGTATCGAAGGTTCTGATGGTGTGATGGTATGGGGGATATAGGGGTTATAGGGAGTATTGTTGCCATACTTGAGTATTGTCAATCCCTTTATGACAACAGGAGAACACACCTTGTCAAAAAGCTAAAATCATTTCAAACTGGTTTCTTGGACATCACAATCCAGTAGATCCAACAGAAGATCCAGTAGATCCAACAGAGCACCTCTGGGATGTGGTGGAAGACGCATGGATGTGCAACCACCAAATCTGCAGCAACTGTATGGTGCGATCATGTCAATATGGACCAAAACATCTAAGGAATGTTTCCAGCACCTTGTTAAATCCATGCAAAGGCAGTTCTGAAGGCACCCCAGTACTAGCCAGGTATTCCCAACGAAGGGGGCCAGTGGGTGCATAGTTACAGTGCATTTCATGAGTGCTAAATAACTTTACTTAACATCAACAGTTACACATTTTCCATGTTAAAATCCAGCACAATATTTATTCTGTTAATTTTCAGTCTTGGTTTTTATGCGAGCCCTTGTGATCGAGTTGTTGCTATGGAAAAGGTACCATGTTAGAATGCATGCAGTACAGTACTATAGTAAGTTGAACCCCAGTAGACAGTACTGAACTGCTGTTGTTGAAAGCACTCAGCATTTTCTTTGTTCAATCAGATTAAAGGGCCGCGCTGGAGTAACGCGTGTCATTTTTGTGTGTTAAAGGGACGGACGACTGAAGGCAGGCGATGAACTGCTGATGATCAACGGTCACTCTTTGGTCGGCCTCTCGCATCAGGAGGCCGTGGCTGTTCTCCGGTCCACTGCAGGCCTTGTGGAGCTGGTGGTGGCTTCCAGGGTACTTTTATTAATAATAATAATAATAAAAAATCCTAACTAAAATTACTTTGATGATAGAGGATTAAATAAACTCTATACATAAAGCATTCACAAATTTACTTCCTACTTTCTATTGTCTCTGTTTGCATCAGGAGGAGTCTGAAGTGGACTTCCACAAATACCCATCGAGCAGCCTGCCTGATCTCGTGAGCACGTGTTCGGCTCAGGACGCTCCGCCTTCCCCTGGGGACGGGAGGGAGAACTTGGAGCCGGATGTGGAGAACGTGAGAGCCAGCAGCCTCTCCCTGCCCACCCAGTACTCAGTACGTACGCCAGATGCCTATCAGCATCACTATCTCCGTCTTTCATCTCAGCCAGCCTCCATTAACTCCCAGGATGATTGCTTAACCATGCTTTCTTGTGGTTTTGTCCTTCTATATCCTATGGATTCATCACAGATCCATAATCACCCTTGAGCATCGTGTGACGTGGCATTTCCGACCGGTGTAATCCAGAAATCATTGGTTTCCTTTAACCTGAGTGCTGTCAGACGAAGTTAATGTTTAATCAAGCCTCAGCTAAGCGTAATTTAATCCTACAATCACAAAACTCATACCGGGCAATCATTGCACCGAGACAATGCAAAGGTCAGCATGACGGAGTTAAATATTCAGACACGTTTTCAAATGTCAGCATTGCAGTCTAGCTCCACATTACAACCAACAACAACATCGCCACCACCACTGATTTCCAGCTTCCAGTTAGTTTCTACTCGCGAGATTAAAAACATGCCAAATGTAAAACGCAGCTATTAAATATAGAGAAATCGCATTAGCATTCATGAGCGCGGTATTTTCAGCGTCCAGGAATATTTCTTCGCTTACACCACCGTTTATATCAGGAGAACTTCTGATATCTGAAATTGCAGTGAGAATGTTGTGACAGGACTCATGTCCTTATCTGACGATAAGATTTCACATTAACGTACGTTCGTAGATCCGATCTGAAATTGCCTGGGTTCAGGATCGCAGCAGTCTGATTAAGTGTACATTTTTACATTTAAACGTTCAGCACTTGACAGCTCCCCTTTTCCAAAGTACTTTATGGTCTGCAATAGAAAAAAAAAAAATAAATTCACACATTCATAGTAGGACACATTGGTCAGAGTCTTGGGGAATGGGCCACTGGTGGAGTGTGAACATTAGATCACGATTGGTTGTGGAAGAAAAATAACCGGCGCCAGAGTGTTTCTGCCTGACTGCAGTGAGAACGTGATTTGATCATGGATTGACTCTGCAGAAAGTTTACCAAAAGTATATTTTGGGTAACAGGCAGCGTTCCTCTGTAGATGCGACCCAGGAGGCACAAACTGAGACAGAGTTGCAGCACAGAGGGAACGTCATGTGTTCTGGAGTTGAGAGAAAAAAAAAAAAGAATAAAAGCTGGAAAAAAAGGATGCTGTGCACAAAAAGTTTGTTATTCCTAGTAATTGTATTTTTAGGAATTATGCCTATAGTTCTGTGAAAAAGTATTTTCGCTTACCTACATTTTTAATATTACACAAAGATAAACTTTCTTTTGGCTGCTCTTGTCAACTTACAACATACCCTTCCTAACGTGACCTTCCCATTTTTGTAACTGGCTCAGGGACCGGGACCGCATGCAGTGGCTGGGTAGTATAGGGTGTGGCAACCCACCGACGGTGCAATTCGAATCCAGATCCTCACATTTCCAAAGCAACTACCTATCGGCTTAGCCTCCTAAGCCAGAACTCCTCTTTAGAGTGGTTACTTGTGCAGTTTTTAAATAATTATTATAGTCATTTATTAAGGGAAAAAATCTGTCTAAACCTACCTTGCCCTATGTGAAAAAGTAATTGCCCCCTAAACATCATAACTGGTTGTGCCATCCTTGGTGGCAACAACTGCAATCAAGCATTTGTGATAAATTTTAATGTGTTTTTCTCTTTTGGCCCACTCTTTTCTGCAGGAATTGTTTTACATCAGCCACATTGAAGGGGGGTTTTCAAGCATGAACAGCCTATTTTACTTTGTCTAGGCCACTCTAAAACCTTTACCTATTAAGAGCTGGACTTGCTGATGGGATTTGGATCGTTTTCCTGCTGCATAATACAAGTGCACTTGAGCTTGAGGTCACAAACTGATAGCCGGATATTTTCCTTCAGTATTTTCTGGCGGAGCGCAGAATTCATGGTTCCATCAATTAGCAAGTTGTCCAGGTCCTAAAGATGCAAAGCAGCCCCAGATCACCACACAACCACCACCATGTTTGACTGTTGGTATGATGCCCTTTTCATGAAATGCTGTGTTAGTTTTACTCCAGATTTAACAGGATGCACACCTTCCAAAAAGGTCAACTATTATTTAAAAAATCTAAAAATCTAAAAAATAAAAAATAGTAAGGGATCAAATACTTTTTCACAGCAATCAATGTACTTTGCAAAAGTTTCAGAACAACAGGTAGGAAGAGTAGCATGCATAAAAGCACCCTAAGATTGCCATTAACATAAAACCCTTTTAGAGAGAAGAAAGTTATAGTAGAGTTATGAAAACAATACAAATCGATGTTACTCATGCCTCGAGAGTAGATTTAGTGCTAATATAAGTGCTTGGTGAGGATGGTTGAAATCAGACAGTGATTCAGCCGTCTAGACAGACAGGAGAAATGTCTTGTTGCATACCTTCCTCAAGTGGTCAATGTTCTCGTCAAAGGGAACATACTGTAGTACAGATCAGGATTCAATAAGTCTACATCTAGATGGAGATGTGTCCGTATATTTTTAGATCAAGAGCTAAAGTTTTGGACTTGTTCTGATCCAGTCGTCTAGACATCACAATTTGGCATTTGTCAACATTTGCTTTAATTTAAGTTTGCCCATTTTTTCCCGCTTCAAACACATCAACTTTTCGGACAACTGCAGCTACTGTCAAAAGGGCCAAATTGTGATGTGTCAGAACAATCACAAAACCGCAGCTCTTGTGGGATGTTCCCAGGACGTTGTGGTCAGGACATACCAACAGTGCTCCAAGGAAGGAAAGCCAGTGAACTGGTGACAGGGTTATGGATGGCCAAGGCTCACTGATGCACACGGGGAGCGAAAGCTGGCCAATAGAAGAGCTACTGTAGTCTGATCGTTGTATACATAACTAATGTTCCAATAATAATGGGAAAAATGGTGCAGTTGAAATAAAGCTGCATCATTTAAGCACCTCAAACTGAACAGTCTGATCTGATTGGAATATTTTTTTCTTCTTCTTTTTTTTTTTCATTTTGTATTTTCCCTGATTTTCTCCTTAATTTTAGTCATATTTGATTCAACTTGGGGGCCCTGGAATGGATTTTTTAGGGGAATAAGAGGGGTTGTGTAAACTTTTGATAATCAGTTTCATAGGTAAATCAAACTTTCATCTACTGGGTCTCTGGCTGAGGAAGGGGCAGGGTCTCCATATTGCACAGCATTCTGACCTTTTATAGATGAGACTGAATTCTTGGACCGAGTCATAACAGAGAAGGTGGGCTTTACTGGAAAATATGGGAAGCCTAACCTAACCTTAAAGTTGGAGAAAAATTCCTCTTCTGTATTATTTTCGGCAGATTAAACACTCCACTGAGGGTCCAACCACTTTGAACATGTCAGAAAAGTTACACTGTAATTAAATTTGTGCTTTGAGCATGTAAACGCACATGGTATCAGATCAGCATCAGTGTAAACAGATAAGTTGGATTCTCTAATCTGAATCATTTTATTCAGATCAAAGAAATAGTGTCCATGTAGACATGGATTGGATAACTTCAACTCTGCAAATCCCTGAGACATTGTCAAAGTTAATTATAATCATTAGATGATAACTTTTCAGGTAACGTTGAACACCAGTCACATGCCCCAAACTTTTCCCACACAGTATTGTCCTACATAGTCTTTGTAAGGAAAGTCTGAATGTCTGCCATGGTGTGAGCTGACACTGGTTGGGTGTGTGTGTGTGTGACCAAACAGTTGCTTGGCAAGTTTTTTTTGTAACTGTCAGATGTAGCACAGTTTGAGAAAGAGAGGGGAGGAATGCAGAGGAGCGTAAAAAAAGAAAGAGACCTGGTAGAGGCATACGGCTGTGACCGTTAAATTAAGTCTTGTGAGACTTGGAAGTGGACGGCTTCGGAGAAGCCCATGGAGACGACCATATGTGATGGGATCAGCAGTACTGTGTGGATCATGCAGGAGACAATAAAAATCCCCTTTTATCAACTTTGTCCCCCTTTAATATTGAGCTTTAATCAAATCATAAGGACTGGAGACATGGCAATTTTAGAGTCAGGAAATAAGTAGTCACATTTGCATCTTTAATGCTTTTGACCAGCCTTGTTTAGTCATGCAGCCTGGAAGGGTTCGCTGCCAGGAAACCACTTTCTGTCAAAAGTGTCACTTGAACATGACATGATGTAAAGTCAGTTGAAAATCAAAGCTGATAGAGTGGAGAGTAAGGAATAAATAGTGGTTGGGCAGTTTAGAAGGTTATGACACCTCTGTGCTTGTTTTAACACTAGGTATGCCTACAAAGAAATTGCAAACAAGTATACAGGGAGAAAAAAAACATTCAACCATTCATCTTAAAACCATTCATCTTTTCTTCCTAAACTATTCCATTCTTGTAGGGCATCCAGACATCCCAGGCTTCTGGAAGGGGATATTTTGTTTTGCACTGAAGCCAGAAGTTGTGCACTGGGGAAATGGTAGCTTTTGGACTACTGGTTGTAAGGGTATAAGTTCAAATCCCAGCAAAGCCAAGCTGCCACTAGTGAGACTTTGAAACAAGGTCCTTCTTCCTTGAATGTTCACTTGTTTAAATGAGATGAATGTAAGTCTCTCTGGATAAAGGTGTCTGGGATGTCTAACTTTGAAAGGCCAATTTTTTTTAAGGCTGTGATGATAAGAAAACCTGGGAAATAATCAATCCTTAACCTTGATTATGTTTTAGTTTTATAAATGATAGTGATATGACCAGAAGTGGGCAAAGTACAAAATCCTGTACTTGAGTAAAAGTAGCAATTCCATAGGGCAAATATTACTCAAGTAAAAGTACAAGTCCTCCATTTACATGTGTACTTGAGTAAAAAATTATTTAGGTATCAAATGTACACATCAGAATTTCTGTCTCTACTTGCCTCTTGTGAACTGATTTCAAATACCCGAGACGTTATTAGGCGTGTCTTAAAGGCAAGTCTCACAATTCTGCATAAGAGTCAGCAGGTGATGAAATTCCCGCTTCCAATACTACACACCACTGTGGTTAGGTAACGCAACGCCATGCAGAAGTGTACTGAAGTAAAAGTACTGATATTTGCTGTAGTTTAGAGTGGGGTTAAAGTAAAAAGTATCCTCTAATAAAACTACTCAAATGAAGTAGAGGTATGTGAAATATGTAGTTAAGTACAAGTATTTAGTTTAGTACCTTACAACTCTGGATCTGATTATGAATTTGTATAGTATGTTTGTAATTTATAGATTACAAGTTGTAGTCCTGTTTCTATTAATCTATTAAGCTTGGTTAAAATAAATGCTGCTCTGGGTTTAATTTCATAATAGAATAGCGTTAGATTAACCTTATTCCTGCTGGATAGAACTGACAGAACTTTATGCTGTTTGTCAACACTGATTGAGAACCTCCATCTCTTTCTTGTTAGAGTGTTGGACGTTTCCATAGTGCGAAGTTTGTTAATTGTACGAGTGTATAGGGGAACTTTCAGATGTTAAAGTTCAGCATCAGGCGTGTGCGACATTCCTAAGACCCTTCGCAAACATTTAGAGAGCCAACAAAAGGCAAGATTCTTTGTTTTCTCAGGAAGTTGCTCAAGCAAAGAAAAGCATTCTGTCTTTTGTCACCATAAGGAATCCTTTTAACATTGATGTTAACGTTAAAGCCTTGGGTTTTCCTGTTTGGGCTTTGAGTTCATTGCTGTATCAATCTGTCAATATGTCCTCAAACAGTTCACAGAGCTGGATAAACTGGAGGAGCACGGCCGGCTCGAGGGACCGAAGGGATGCCGCAGTCCGACGCCGATGAAATTCCGCAGCAGATCCCAAGGTCAGGAATGGGACTATAGGGATCCTGGCTTCTCTGTCTCCCTTTAGCAAATAGCAAGTTTTGACTGTATACATTTGTCATTTTGTCATAATCAGGTGGTGGCAGTCGCCTGGAGTCCGTCGGAGAGGATGACGAGTTGATAGTGGAAAACAGCGAGGCAGGAAGTGACGCTGTGGAGAAACCAGCACGCGGTAGGCGGAAACATTCCCTCCCACAGCAGCTGGACACCACGGGAATCCGGCAGGTCAGTTCATCCTCAGGTTCTCATTTGCACCTTGGTTGCTTAAATATTAATATAAAATAAGGCAAATAACTACTGTATAGGTGGGGTAGTGTTTAGCAGTGTGGATTGGCCCAGGGTGTACCCCGTTTCATGCCCGTGTCCCCTGGAATAGGCTCAGTCAGGTTTCCCGTGACACCCCCCCCCCCTACAGAGAGTTTGTAATAACTATAAAAAGTTAGTAATGCGTACTATAATACTGTAGCTTCAATGATGGTGGGTTTTTCATAACAGCAAAACAGAAAGTCTAGGATTCTCTACCTTTGCTTCACCCTATATTGAGAACGACTAAACGAAGTCTCCTTGGATAGATCTTGTTATAATTGTAGCCAAACTCAATGAAAAATAGGGTGAAACGATTTTAGATTGACTTTTGTTTGATGCCAGCCCCCATTTCATCAGCTTGAACTGGCAGCAGATTTGATTATTATATGACATTCTTACAATTACACACTTGAATGGGAACATTTCGAAAAGGGTTTTACTTTTTCCTGCTTTTAACATCAACCTTTTTGCTACAAGTGTATGCAAGAGTAGTAATCAGCACCTTACTATATAAATAATACTAGGATGAAAACCTAAGGCATAAAATCCTAATATAAAAGAAATACTGCATTATGGTGTCAATTTCATTATTTTTACGCTTCAACTCGAGGCATTACACGTCATCTAATATGTCGTGAGAATAATCTGGTACAGGTCCATGGTGTAAATTGTTATGACTTGAAACAAATCAAGATGCTAGTATTGACGCTCGCTCGCTTTGTGGATCCCGCTGAAAGATGAAAAACATGTCTGATAATTCTCTTTGTCATCTTATCCAGGAATATCAGGTCATGAAGAAATCGGCACGTTCCTTAAGTACCGCTCAAGTGGAGTCTCCATGGCGACTGGCGCAACCGTCTATTATCTCCAACATTGTCCTGATGAAAGGACAGGGCAAGGTGAGTGGCCACTCTGGACACGATTCTAACACAGAAGGCGCATTAGACACATCCCTGGCCTACAATGTAGAAAACAATAAAGATTTAGGCTTTAGGCGTTAGGATGGTTTTGATGTTTCTTTATATAATCTTTATTTATGTAGTTCCTGAATTAAATGGCTCAGTGGTTAGCACTGTCGCCTTGCACCAGGATCCGGGTTCAATTCCCACCTGTTCTCCCATGCTTGATGGGTTTCCTCTGGGTATTTCGGTTTCCTCCTACAGTCCAAAGACATGCAAATTGCCCATAGTGTTGTCAATGAGCGTGAGTGTGTTTGTGTGTCCCCTGCGATGGATTGGCACCGCATCCAGGGTGTACCCCGCTTCGTGCCATAAGTCTCCTGGGATAGGCTCCATCATCCCTGTAACGCTGTATAGTGGATAAAGCAGGATAGACGATGAGTGAGTGAGTGAGCGAGCGAGCTATAATGTGTACCCTTAACTAAAGTACTAATGCACAACAATCTCTTTGTTTCTCTTTCTTTCTAGGGTCTGGGTTTCAGCATTGTTGGAGGCCAAGATTCTGCCCGAGGTAGAATGGGGATATTCGTCAAGACCATTTTCCCCAATGGAGCTGCAGCAGCTGATGGTAGACTCAAGGAGGGTAAGAGCTACCAGGGATACTACAATGAGCCGCAAAATGAGAATGATCTAGTGATGGGTTTGAAATACTGTAGGAATGTAAATCAGTGTGCAAACTAGCAATGCTGCAATATTTTTTTAATCCAATTGATATCATTCTGATTAGCCGATAAAGTGTCCAATCATACAAAGATGTGCATGGCTCAGCCTGCCAGGAAGTGTTTTTTTCCAATTTTGAAGTTGGGTTAGGCTTCCCATCTTTTCTGATAAACCCCACCTTCTGCATTATGATTGAATTCTTGTAACCAGTCTCATCTCTGATTGGTGGGAAAGCCAATCACTACCCCGTCCTCCTGCAGAGACGCAGCAGATAAAAGTCTGAGGTAATAAAATAAAAATCAGGAAAGACCATACAATTAGAAGTTGTGTCCAAACATTTGATTGGTAGTGTGTGCTCTACCTGTGTGTTGCAGATTGTATTCACCGTGTTCAGATCAAAATCCTGCCATTTTGGACACCTTGTACTGTAATCTTTCAGCACACGAACTAGCACGGTTTCTGCAGACGATCTTCTATCGCTTATGCAATCGGAAACATCTATGCAAACTATTTCGTAACTGATGACATCACCCTATTTTTTTTTTTGTCGCGGTCTTTAATCTTATCCATGAAACCTAGCATTCGTTTCATTCCTGCCAAACATGAGGCACGTTTTATAGTCGACTGGAGACCAAGATGAACTGATTACACAAGTGGAATCAGGTGTGGCTCCTGCTCGGTGGGAATGAAAACCTCCAGGCTGAGTGTTGGGAAAATTGCAAACAACTGGTCCATGTTCTGTGAACTGAACCGAATTTTATGGGATTACCTTTTTTTTTTTTAAATACAAATTTTAGTTGAATAGCTTGGAATTAATTACTGTGTACTATAATAAAATACTGATCATTATATATCAATTTACTGCTCAGTATACAAGTAAATAAAGGTATATATAGACATATAAAGGATTTATAATAGTTTTAAAGCTGAGCATTTTTTTGCAGTGGGTCATTCAAGTGGTGTAAAACTATTTTGATATAGCGTACGCATTTTGTGACAGTATACGCATTTTTCTCTTTCATTCCCTCTTATTCAGGAGACGAGATCCTAGAAGTAAATGGAGACTCTCTTCAAGGCCTCACGCATCAGCAGGCCATTCAGACTTTCAAGGTAAAAGCTTTCATCGTCACAGCAGTGTGTAAAAAAACGGACAAGGGGGATTAGTCCTTGGAGACACCCAGATCGTGAAAAGTTAATTTCTTATTTTTAAAGCCCGTTTTTTGGTTACTTAACAAAAATCTTAACAGCATATTTAGTGATAATTAGTGCTGCAAACATATTTATAACATACAGAAATTTTAATATTATAATGCATGTCACATTATTTCTTCCTGAAAAAACAAAAAACAGCAACTAAAGAAAGGGGTCGTTACTCTAACTGTGCGAACCCGTCTGAGGAGTCCGAGCTTGACCCCGTGCCCGACACCGACCCTGCTCAGCCGTTCCAGCTCACCCAATTCCAACACCAGCAGCAGCACCCCCGTACCATCGGGCTTCGACGAAGGAGAGTACCGAAAGGGACCGGGCCCTAAAGACCGCATCATCATGGAAGTCACGTTAAATAAAGGTAATTATTTTTTTTGTAAATATGTGTTTGTTGCAAGTTTTGCTATGATGTTGCACTTTTGCTCAGATGTTCCTAAGACTTCAGTCTGTGTATGATCATCTCTGATACCATGCGCTCTATTGGGACAAATCCAGGAATCATAGTGCGGGACAAAATATGAGCAAGCGGGAGATGGACATGAATCACCTGCAATTAAAAATAAGGCGAACAAAGATCTAAATAGAAAAAATTTGAACTTTAAATTACAAATGCGTGGTGTAAAAAGTGCCACTCAGAGTGTATAAACACACACCTAATCACAAAGAGGTGAACACAGTGAGCCAGAAAATAAATAATAGGACAGGGCCGCAGATCAGGAAACAAAACCAACGCAATCGCGTGTTATTTGTTGCCATGGGAACCACAAATTTATTCAGCAGTTGGACATAACTATTTTTTTATTTAATACAGATGCAATACTACTGAGCTCCTAAAGGGGCATGTGTATAAAAAAATAACCGTGAAAAAAATAGGCTAACAGGATATGGGTGAAAAAAAATTTAAGCTAGGGAAAAATTTTTTTTGTTTTGTTTGGAAGATCTCGCAAACATTTCGCGAGATCTCGAAAAAAATTATCAGATCTTGCAAAACTTGACTCCTCAGCAAAGTTTATTCCAGCAGATGGCAGCAATGCTCCTAAAAGCTACTAAAATCCTTGTCCGCGCAATACCGATCCAGTCCAGTTAGTGTCAGTAATGCGCCTAAAAGCTGGCTGCCAACCGCTAAAAAATAAAGGAGGAATAAGAAGCATACTATTAGGTATGTTTTAATTAAAACATACCTAATAGTATGTTTTAATTAAGGATTACAGATTAAATTAAATAAATAGAAACAATGTACAGTAACATTGTATTAGGCAATGAAGTCCCTAACGTAAATATACAATTCAAAAATAGGTTGGGTACATCCTCAGCAGCAACCTCATTTCCCCTCTTGTCATCACCAGTGTACTAATCATGTCAGGTTCTTAAGACCTGAACCTGTTTCTCACTTATGTTTTTTTTATACTTGAATGATTCATAGGTCACTGACAAAAACAAACAAACAGGTGTACAGGGACCGTGTACAGTTTCCTTCGGGTACTCATTTTTCCTTCTACAGTTTCCATATTGCGTATAGTATGCGAATGTGTTTCTGCCCTGTGATGGATTGGCACCTTGTTCAGGGTGTACCTCACCTGGGATAGACTCCGGGCCTCCTGTGACCCTGTGCATGATACATGGTATAGAGACTGAGTGAGCCAGTGCGAGAGAGAGAGTGTATGTAATGCCCTTTTCTGCTTGTCCATCAGTGCATTGCATGTTATCACTGTTTTCTAAACTTCATATCATGGGCACAGCTCAATTTCACTACTACCCTTTCTGTGGGAAATCTCTCTGTACTTATTTTTATTAGGATTTTTAAAATGTTTTTTTAATATTATATTTATGAGAGCATTGTAAGTCAAGACACGATTTTCTTTCACAGATTTCTCACAAATCGTATGTCTTGTCATGAGTAAACTAACATCTCATCTTATCATTGAAAGCATTAATGTTGATGTCAAATTAAATTTTTATCCTCGCTGTCTTCATGCTTCTGCTTAAGGAGATTTTCAGACATATGGGAAGTCACGCACATACACGCGCGCACACACCCAGTAGTGGGAAGAATTCGAAAGTTATACAACTACCGCAGCCAATTACTGGAGGGATGATTGAAAGATTTAGTACAGTATCATCACAGGATTCATTTCTCCTAGAGTTTGTGACATTCAAGCGCAACATAGTCCTGCAATATCATACAGGCAACTAAAAATATGGGTCTGCTATACTGTACTGTAGGTGGTGAATGATGTGAAAGATGATAATATAAAACGTGTTGGTGCCAAAATTCATATCTCACTGCAAAGAGTAGATTTAATGCTTAACTCGTTTAACATTTCCCAAAAATCAGAAAAAAAGTCTTCATCATTTCTTTATATTTTGCTTCCAAAAAGCCAGACTTTCTTGAATATTTAATGTAGTCTTCATCCTAAATGACTTTTTTGTCTCTCATTTTTAGTCCAGTTTTTGTACCTGCCCAGTTTCAGAGGAATGTTTTTTGTTTGTTGCACCACACAGTAACCCATTAATCATTCAAGCATCAAAGAAACATCTAATATAAGGCGTGAACCAGTGAGAAACAGTGGTGCAGACGATGACCGGTGATTAGTGTACTGTACTGGTGATGCCGAGTGGTTGGAACAGACGAGAGGGGAAATGAGGTCGCTGCTTAGGTTGGTACATAACCAATTTTTAAATTGTATCTTTAGGCATTTTGCTTAGCTTGTTGCAGTAAAACATTTGTTTTCCATTTCTTTAATTTAATCTGCATTTCATTTAATTTAATTTCACATGAAAAAATTAAGCAGGGTCAATGCCCCGCCCCAGAAAAAAAATAGCCGTACTTCACCAACATAAAAAGTTTCTCCATGTTAACATCCAGAGTCGATGTTGCACAAACACCATCAGGCTGATTCTGACCTGGGGTATACAGTATATTTCCTCAAAGACTTTGTAAATTCTTTATTAACTTTACACTTTAAATAATGAGTGTTTCCTGAAAGACTTAACTATGTAGTGTATATAAAGTCATTAATGAATTAATGAGTAATCTCAGAAAGGCCAGAAGAGGCTTTTTTTTTTTTTTTTTTTACCGATTTGAGATTTATTACAATGATTTATTATTATTGTTGTTTGATCGTTTTTATGCACTCTGGTCCTTGCGTACTAAGTCACAGAAAGTTTCCTCTCCATGCCCCAGATGCTCACAGTGTGCTGGAAAGAGCATTATGTTTATATGGAAAATGAAAATTTTCCACTCTGCGGAAGTCACAAGGCCCTGGGAGAACACCGCAGAGAGGAAAACGAACTGCATTTCCCGACTGGGTTAGAGTGGGAGCACAAGTGAGAGTTATGTAATGGTTGGTAACACTGTCATTCATCATGGATAGCTGATGGCAGTGAGCTACAGTGCGACTGCATGGGAAACCCGCAAAGCACGGGATCAAAACATTCACACTCCGTGCACACGGACTGGAGCCGAGATCCGAACCCTCAACCCGGGAGGTCTGAGCGAAAATCCAACATATAACAGTTTACAGTATCAACAAGGTCAATGCAATTAAAAGGAAACATTACAGACTGTTTTTTTTTAAATGTAATAGCTTGGGATTGTTTAACTGTTTACTTGTGCTGTTTTGACAGTCTTAAGAAACGACTCACGACGGCTTCATTACATTCCCATTCATCAGGGCTTTTTCAAAGCACTTGCAAAACAGGCTCTGTCCTTTACAAGTTGCCTTTTTATTCACTAAGATCCATTCAGTCCTGTCTTACTGTCAATATTCTGAATGATCCTGGTCACAATGAAATTTCTGGCTTCAGAAATGATTAACATCCAGTAAACAAGGTTTCTATTGAGAGCATTTATTTTACACTTGCTCTCAGTGGAACTGACTCATTATTGTGTGTGTGTGTGTGTGTGTGTGTGTGTGAGAGAGAGAGAGAGAGACTGTTTGGTTAAATCCTGGACAGTCTGTACTTGCACTTTTGTTCATAGTCACAAAATTGAATAGAAATTAGCCTAGAAAATAACTCAAGACTGACAACGTGTGACGAGGAATGAAGTTAAAGTGCAGATTATTAGCTTTAGTTAGAGAGTATATAAATCTATAATGCTTGAGCCATCGCTGATTTCTTCACATTAAATGATGTAGAATAAAATGAAAGAAATGGGAACAAAAGTTTTACCGCGACATGCTGCAAAGTGGGCAAAGACAGAAGGTGCGTCCCGATCGTGTTCAGCCACGTTAAGTGTGATTCCGGACCTCCGCGTGGCGCAGTGGTAAAGTGCTCGCCCTGTCATCCGGAGATCAACCGCTGATTGGCCGAGCTCTCTCAGAGGGGCGGGATGAGAGGTACTTAGCGCTCCCACATTAATCACGGCTCTACAGCCAATCCGGGGCGTCTGTGAGCTCACGCAAGCGGAAGGAGCGGATAGCGCTGTGTGTTACGCCGCCTCCAACGGCGCGTGAGCGAGCGGTTCGAAAAGATGCGGTCGGCTGGCGTCACGTGGTTCGGAGGAAACACGCGATAGTCTTCAACTGAGTGGTAGTAGTAGTAGCGTAATGTGGGAGCGCCCCTAGTGACGGGGAGGAATTGGACACGATTAATTAGGGAGAAAATCGGGGAAAAATCCCCCCGAAAAAAAGAAAAAAGTGTGATTCCAAACCGTAGAGAGCGAAAATGGGGAAAGTTCAAAGGGAACAGCCGAAAAGTAAAGCGAAAAATTTCCCATGAGTCATTTCGAGACGGAAGCGTGAAAAAAATAGAGCTTGAAAAAGGATTTATATATTTATCATCACTATTATCGAGGACGACATCATATCAATAGGACACAATCATTTAAATGTTAATTTAATCAAGAAATCTGTAGTATTATATAGGTAAAAATAATTAATTTCTATACATCCTTAATCAATTATTATTATAAATCAATAATTGATTTACAAGTTCTACACGTTTCAATAGCCTGTTTTAAAATGGTATCAGTTTTTGTTTCAATATAATATTCAATACCTGATGTCCGTAGTGTGAAATATTCACAGCAGCAGTCGCAGATATCCGTGCTCCTTATGTTACGCACCGAAGAAGTGACGTCTGCGCCGGTGACTTTGCAGGGTGTTCCGAATGAAAGTTCCCTTCACAGAGGTTCCTTGGAAACGGATCAGGGAGTAGGGAGCACAGTGTGAAGTACAGTACACTTCAGAATGGAATGCAGCTACAGTTTTAAAATAGGTTGTCTTTGTACCGTAACAACCTCAGCAGCGACTCATTTCCCCTCTCGTCTGTTCCAACCACTCAGCATTCAGCATCACCAGTGTAGTAATCACCGCCCTGATCATCTACACTTGTTTATCACTGGGTCATGCCTTAAAGTAGATACTTTTTTAGAGCTTGAATGAGTCGTAGGTCACTGTACAGGGATTAAACTGACTAAACTGAAACGAGACCAAAGAACTATTCCTTAAGACTACATTAAAATATATAGAAAGTCTGACTCTTTGAAAGCAAAATATGTAGAAATGATAGGGGGATCAATACTTTTGCACGGTACCCTATATTAGGCGAATCGTTTTAATTCATGATCATCTCATTAACACGTTCAAGTGCTTGAACTTTTTCTTTGAGTTCTTTGACAAAGTGGATGTTTTATGTTATATCATGATCATAATGTAAAATGTTAACCTGAAATAATTCGGGTGCATTCGGAGTTACTGTATGTATAACATTATCAAGCCGTTCCGTCCAAGAGAAAGTTCCTGTACTGTAATTAAATATCCCCCGGCTTACGTTTGGATGAAACGGTTATTCCTAAAATGCTCACGATTAAGTGTCTTGCTCATTTCCAGGCTAATGAGCTTGTTTACAAAGGCAGCCGTAACACACTTTAATGTGTTTGGGTGTGTGTGTGTGTGTTTCAGAGGCTGGCGTGGGGCTGGGGATCGGTGCCTGCTGTTTAACGCTGGAGAACAGCGCTCCTGGGATCTACATTCACAGCCTGGCTCCGGGATCTGTGGCCAAGATGGATGGCAGACTCAGGTGTTGCAAAACAAATCTCTTACTGCGACTGACTAGTTGCTAGTTTGTTCAGATGTTAGCCGTTTGAGCGTGTTAGAAATTTGAATGGTGTTTAGAACGGTGCAGATATTCTGTACAGCAGCATGCATGAGCTTCATTTTACAAAATGAAGGAAGGGAGAGGCAGGAGCTACTGTACACCCACAAGGGAAAAGAAGCCAGGCCTATAAACTATTACAGTATGTACAGGGTAAAGTGCGCCTGTACAGCATGTACTGTATGTTTTCGTGCATCTTATGATCTTTTGCCTGTCTACTCGATTCCTAAACAGCATAAATGTACTGTACAGTAGCATTCTGTATGCTGCATCACCGTGTAAAAGTGTCCCTCTCCAAACACACACCCCCAGCATGTTATCAACAGCTTTCTAAAGCGTGATCTCTATAACCGTCTGTCCAGCCGAGGGGACCAGGTGTTAGAGGTGGACTCCGTGAGCCTCAGGCACGCCGCGCTGAGTGAAGCCTACGCCATCCTGAGCGAGTGCGGGCCCGGCCCCGTCAGCCTCATCATCAGCCGGCATCCCAACCCTAAGGTACGTTCACGCTAAAGGTGTCAGTCAGACGCTGGGGAATTAGGAATAGCCGAAAATGTCTTTCCGAATACCAGCTCCACGTAGGCGGTCTCCGTCAGCATCTTTTCCCCTTTCTGCCACATGAGCAGTTGTGTGAAGGGGGGAAAAAAAAAACGCTTTCACCTGCTAACGTTTTAATCGTCACGTAAAAAACCGAAGCCTAAAAACCAGAAACGTAAACAACATTCCTCTGGCCCGTGTGCAGCCGGATCAGGTTTCCCTCCCGCTCATAAATGAAGATGTTGAGGAACAGCCCACAAGGGGGTTTGTGGTTGAAATATGCTGACGCGCTAAAAACGATCGCTGAAACTAATGCAGCATGAAGTTAGCGCGTGATGCCGGCCGGAACGCTTCCCACGTGACAAGAGGAGGAAATGGGTTCAAGTACGTTGACCTCTAACGTATCCGAGCCACACGGGCTGTGTGTGTGGAGGTGTGAGGATTTTAAAAACAGTTCAGCACTAGGGTTTCTCATGATGTAGTACATCATGGGTGTTCAAGTCAAACCGGGACGTAAAATCAATCATAATACGGCGATGAGATTCTCAGCCGCGGTAAAGCGTGCGAGTGCTGCAAACGTTTCAAAGAAATCCACACATCCATGAAGGACGATCCCGAGTTGGCTCGGAGCACACTGCAGTCGTTCCTGTGAATATTCAGCAAGCGGAATCCTGAAAATTGACGGAAAACGTGTTGCAGATGGGTGGGAAGTGTACACACAATCATTCACCAACACGTTACAGGAACTCGACTGGGAGTTATCGCCACATCCCCCGTACAGTCCTGACCTCCATTCAGGCCATTTCTACATGCTTGTACTATTAAAGAGTTCCTGGGAGGCTAGTGTTTGAGACACAAAGCAGGCAGTCTGATTATGGCCCCAGTGTACTGAGAAGTCTTTCTACCTTGATGGTATCCAAGCACTAGTGAAGCACTGGGGTAAGTGCATTAGTGTAGCAGGGGAGTATATAGAGAAATAAAGGTAGTTTTTAATTCTCATAACTGTCTTCTGTTATTCTGCGCAATCAGAAGTCCCGTTTTGACTCGAACGCCGTTCTCATTTTTGTTCGAGACAGACTGGCATTTTATTCACTCACATAAACCACACGTAATTGTTTCCTGTTTACCTTCAGCTTTCAGGCTCAAATCTGTCTATGAACTCATTCACATTTCCTAACACAGACATAAACAGAAACAAATATCCGTCTAGTCTCGTGTATATGTAACAGTTCATAGCTTTCAGTAAGGCGTTCACATGTGTTATGGCTGTAGTGAGTGTGCATTATATCAAAGAGTTCTATAATAATGATATGAGTTTATACACGTTGTCTTTCAATATAGCAGTGGTAATCATCCGGAGATTGCGAGTTTGTTTCCCGGGCCGAGCTCTCTCAGAGGGGCGGGATGAGAGGTACTTGGCGCTCCCACATTAATCACTGCTCTACAGCCAATCAGGGGGTCGTCTGTGAGCTCACGCAAGCGGAAGGAGCGGATAGCGCTGTCCTCCGAGTGTGTTACGTCGCCCCCGATGGTGTGTGAGCGAGAAGTTCGAAAAGATGCGGTCGGCTGGCGTCACGTGATTCGGAGGAAACACGTGATAGTCTTCGGCCCTCCCGACTGAGTGGTAGTTGTAGCTTTAATGTGGGAGCGCCCCCTAGTGACGGGGAGGAATTAGACAAAACTAAATTAGGGAGAAATTTTTTCTAATTTTTTCTTGTAAGGGCAGTATGGTGCAGCACTGGCTATTTGGATTACTGTATGTGAGCAGAGTTTGACTCGTTCTCACTGCGCTTTTTTTCCTCCCAGAAACAGGCTGGTAGTTGCATGGGTTATGCTAAACTGCATGTAGAGTTGAGTAATTATGTGACTGTTCTGTGTGAATGTGTGTGGCGTGTGTGTGTGGGGTGCCCTATGATAGGACATGCTTTATGCAGTGTTCCTAGATCAGTGTTCCTACTGTAACTCTGAGCACGATATGGTTGTTCATGCACAGTAGATAAATGATTCGTTATATATCACGTTATAACTTGTATTATGATTTTTGCTTTGGTGTTTCATTTAAAATAAAATAAAAATAACCGTATTACTGTATTAAGTGCATTACGCTTTTCTTTACCTATTGTTGGTCCACTCTTCAAGGTCATGTCATTTTTGATCTCTATATGTACTGTATAACTTCTCATAGTATATGTTTACATTTTCACAGTACGTTACATTTTTTACCCATCATCAAAGGCTTCCAGACTTGTGTAAAGAATCCCAGCATCATTCAGCACATCATTTATTTAGTTGTTATTCTATTGCATGGGGGTGTGTGGTGCCACCTGGTGGCAACAGCACCCCGAATAGATTTTCTTCAGCAGGAAAGGTCTTAGATTACCTCATAAGTATACAATATATGAATATATATACATACGGGGTGTCTAAAAAATTGACATCAGTTGAAATATGAATATCTGAGTAACTACATGTCTTAGGTAAACAAAATTTAATAGGCATCATGTAGAAAAATAATAGATTTATTTATCGAAATTCCAACAACATATTCGAACGGATATAGATTTTATAACCGACTTTGCCGTTCGTACGAAACGTGGCATCATCACTGAAAACAAGATGCTTTTCGAACTCCTCATCTTTAAACTCTCGTCAAAATTTGCGATCGTGTAAGCTACAATTGGCTACGAAATGATGTCATAGTTTTTGTTTTGGGACCCCCTTGGTATTTAGCAGTGATGTCACTCACCACTAAAGCTCAGTTTAAAAACTATTATGTACTGCTATGTAATGAACATACAGATGCAATGTATTTTTATAATCACTTTTAAAATAACCTCATCTGTGCGTGTGTGTGTGTGTGTCTCAGATGTCTGAGCAGGAGATGGACGAAGTGATCACTCGCTCCACTCACAGAGACAGCATGGGAAGTCATTCTTCCTACAGTCTGGGTACGGACGAGTTCTTCATTTTCATTGTTCCAGTAATCCAATAGACGGTTCTGCTTTGCTGATTTATCTTATTTTATTTGATTTTTTGGCTCGGATGCACATATGAGTTATGCTGTTTTAATTCGGGCTCACTATTCACATTTGACGGACTGCTTTTTCTATGCAGGACAATCGTCCAAAAGCCCTTCTCCCATGATGAAAGCCAGGCAAGGTGATGGCAGCCACGCCCTCAGCTGGACTATGAAGAGGTTTTTAGAGCCGGCCAGTCGAGTAAATAAGCAGCTCTTATCAAAAAAAAAAAAAAAGATTTTTTAAATGAAAGATTATCATTATAATATTTATTTTGTAAAAATTGAGTCACTTTTTAGCAATTGTTTTTTTTTCTTTCTTCTCTGGTGGTTTTTGAGCTTCACACTTAAGTTTCAACTCTGTTCCAAACCCTTTCCCCTCCAGCAAGCCTCTCTGAGCTCCGAAGCCGAGCTGTCTCAGTTCTTCTCCCATGACGTCCCCAGCCAGTCTTCCCTTTCAGCGATGGGTTCGAGCGACGATGCTATGCTGCACAACAGCAGGAGCTGCAGTTTCTCAGTAGATGAGTCAACAGCACCTCATTTAAATGGTAACATGGAAAGTCCAGCCAGCTGGAATTTCCCTGTATCACTACTGTACCGTGAAGACGATTAAATCCTAAGTGGAGTTTTTTGTTTATTTTTTTTGTCTACAGCTTATAAAGAGGGTAGCGCGTGTGTGAGAGCATCCGGCCCTGGTAATCGGACCACGGAGCGGCAGCCTAGCGTGACCAGCAGCCCCGGGTCGGTCCGTAGCCCCCTCTTACGTCAGCGCTGTGTCATTTGCTATGAGGATGAAGACGCCAGCGATGAAGATGAAGACGAAAGACCTTTCTGTCACCTGAAACGAGGGAACTCGGACGCCGCTCAGCACCAGGAGGATGACTCGGGCATCGGCGTCGCGACCTCGTCGTTGGAAGTGGACGAAGAGAGCCAAGACGGCAGCGAGGGCAACCGGCTCGAAGCGGTCACTCCTTTTTACAGCAGCTCACTGGAGTCGGTGGAAGGAGGAGGAGGAGGTAATGGTGCCGAACTACCCGTTTACTCCTCCGAGCACGGCGGCGCCAGGAAAGAGGCTAAGCGCTCGCCCAAGCTGGAACACAAAGCTGTGACGCGTGTGAAGAGCATGATGAGTATCGAATGCCCCAACTCCAACCCGGCACAGAAACCCAAGCCTGAGGATGTCGCTTCACAAACCCAAGCCGCGCAGAGAGGGAGAACGCAGCAGCACTGCAGGAGAGGCGAACTCAGTGAACTGGCAGGGATCTGCACTATTGAGACTGTCGTCCTTAAGCGCAGCGAATCCGAGTCATTTGGACTTGACCTAGAAATCAAGTCGTCTCCCGTGAGGGTGCTGATTACCGGACTCAGGCCTGGAGGCGCTGCAGAGAGGGTAAAAAGTGCTATACAGTACAGTACGTCATCTGATTCGCGATATTGCCGTCTAAAAATGACAGTCTGCTCCTTTTACCTCTGTTTGTTAGGAAGCCAAGGGGAGAATGAATGTAGGAGATGAAATAGTGACCATGGGGGACACTCCAGTGCGCACCTGCTCCTACCAGGAAATCTGCGATCTCATGCACGACCTGCCAGTCACCCTGACCTTAGAGATACAGAAGCCAGTCTCAGGTGAGATACAGTACAAGTGATCTTTAAGTAGTAAACCCTTTTAGTTTTTAATAAGACTGTAGTGCTCCAAGATGCTTAATCTTTCCGAACTGGAAAGACTTTTTCATTATGGCTCTGCAAATTCAATAACTGGGCATCCAGTTTAACCACCGAGTCCAAGTCATGAGAGCCACTACATACTTACAGTCTGAGTCACGATTGTGCACTGTAATGAAGAGAACAGTCTGTCTTTCCCCATGCTGCCTTAAAGACGTTGGAGCACAACAGACTTCCCCTCTCTGGCAGTGCCCTTCTCCTCCACCTCCCGTGAAACTGCAGTCAGCCGGCTTTGTAACAGTGGTGACTATGAATCGATTCACTGTCATAGTGACCATAGAGTTTAGTCCCAGTGCTTACGTACTGTAGAAATGCCTTAGCATCGATGTAGCATGTAGATTGCCTGGTATTGTTTTAGTTCTAATTTTTATCAAATCAGCTCAACATAACCACACACAAACACACCTGGCCATTAAAAGTGGAAATACAGTTTGCACAGTAATCAGTAATTTACACAGCACACAAATGACATAAACTATACATATGTTTGTGATTTTATTTCAATTCCTATAATGGTATCTGTTTTCTAGTTCCAAAAAAAATGTTGCAGTAATAATTCTGCACACCAGGGGGTACAGAAACCATAGGTTAAAACTACACTGTATTGGTGTGAACTGAAGTATACGTTATAAATAAACACTAATCATATGCTTTAAAATGATTTAACAAGAACAAAACAAATTATATAAAATGTTTTTTTTATTTATGTCTAAATGTTTTTGATCTGAAAATAAAATCATATGGCAGACATTGGCGTATTGTTTAGCACTGTCGCCTTGCACCTCCAGGGTCCGGGTTCGATTCCCACCTTGGGGTGTGTTTGCATGGGGTTTGCATGTTCTCCCCGTGCTTGGTGGGTTTCCTCCGGGTGCTCTGGTTTCCTCCAACAGTCCAAAGACCATGCAGATTAGAGTAATTGGCCTTCCCAAATTACCTAGTGTGTCTTTGTGTGCCCTGCGATGGATTGGCACCCTGCCTATGGTATACCCTGCCTTGTGCCCTAAGTCTCTTGGGATAGGCCTTAGGCTCCTGCAATATAGACCATGAGATGAATAAAATCATATTGGCTTTAAATCAGCAAATATACAGTGTGTGTGTGTGTGTGCGTACAGTATATTTACTATAACTGTATATAAGGCAGTGAAGTGACCTGCTTTTTCATTACAGAGCAAGCTAACTAATACAATAACATAATGTTTTACTAATCTAATTTCACTAATCTGTATACTTACCCACATGAATTATTCACGTACCTAGTAGGAATCTTTGGTTTGTCGTGACGTTGTGGTGACCTTAATTTGGGAACATTATGCACATCGGGACAACACTCATATTAGGCTGTTTGGGCAAGTTAGAATTATTTTTGGTGAAATGCCATTAAAACAACTTTGACTACAGTAAGACAGGATAATGCTGAATAAAAGCCCCTAAATCAGCGTGGTGATGTAATACCAGACCAATGGTCCGAGCAGGATCTTTAGCACCGATGGCTGTATTGAGAGCACTGTGTGGAAATGCACAGATATAACAACCAGCATAAAAATATATATACTGTATATACCAGACAACAGCAATTTACCAGAATATTAAATTAGGGGAAAAAAAAAAAAAACACCATAAAAACCGAGACGTCTGTTGTGGGAAAGCAGTGAGGCAGTTTGGATGCTCTCGGTAATATTTCTAAAAGAAAATGAAACTGACTGAACCATAACATTAGAACACTAAGAGATGGATGACATGTGATACACACGCTGTGTGAAGGAAGCTGTTGTGTCCGTCTCAGGCTCTGATTAGAATTTTAAACTGTGGACCGTGGATGTGGTCGGACATTGTGCCAGTGGATCATAATCGCCACGAACGCTCCAAATAAAGGTTGGAGCTTGTGATTGCATCGTTCTGTTTGGGTCATTCATTCACTGTTGTCTCAACATCATTTTATCAAAGTCATTCTAACTGTCCAAAACAACATTGTTCCAATAGTGGACATCATCGCAACTATATTACAAAGGTCATCTGATGTTAAGGTTCCTGCTGGGTTCGTCCTAATGCCTGTTTAAATTGTGATTGTTCCATTTTTTTTTGTCCTAATTGTTCTAATCATGAGTCAGATTCACTAGAAACCTGTCCGTGAAGTTTTAATGCAATGCACATACAGTATAGCCCTGACATAACGTCCTACAGCTCCATTGAGAGCAGTCTCTCAGAAAAGCCCTTGTAGCAAAAGTAGCTTCCTAAGCCTTTTAGCAGCAATACATTCCAAAACATAAAAGTCATATTTACTTTGCATCAAGATTGTGTTATAATAAGTTGGATTTTGGGATTCGGTTTCATGCAACTCTGTACAGTATATGCAGTATGGATATGATTAAAAAAAAAAAAATAGCCGGCTTCCTGTGAGGGCTGAGACCACAGCAGTGGTTCTGTGTGTAAATATCATTTGCAATTCAAAGCAGTGAAATTTTATGGAAATGTGTCTGAATAGCTTACTGTCTCTGAAGAAAGCTATTTTTGATATCATTTAAACCACAACAAAAAATACAGACTTGTATTTACTCCGGTGCTGTCAGTCGATTAATTTTTTTTTAATCTAGTTAATCAACGTCATAGTCTGTGATTAATCACGATTAATCGTAATTTTTAAAATACTCAGATTTACTTGTATTATAAACGTGCAATGTTGAATAAAGAAATGCAAGACAAACTGGATAGAGGAAACAGATTATGCAGTTTAATAACAGCTGAAACAATAATTTGAACAAATGTTTGATTTAAAATCAGTGCATGCAATGACTGGGTAGTATGGGGTGTGGCAACCCACCGAAAAATAAACAATCTAGATCCTTAACCGGCTGAGCCACCACTCCCACACCTTACATTTAATGTATTCTTATAAAAAATTGCTGTAGTTCCCCTTGAAGGTAGCTCGAGCACACAACTTTGGTTTTATCCAAAATTCCATCTAGAAGCTTTTTATAATGAAACTTGCCGTTCAGCACACCTAGTGATGTTTCCTCAGCCGTCTTATCATCTGTGTTAAATGTGTGATTATCACGCGCCGCCGGGTAACTTACACTGCGATTACGGGAAGCCATGAGGGTCAAACTAATTTGCGTGAAAAAATAGTAATGCGTTAAAATTTTTTAAGATGAATCACACGCATTAAAGCATTAATATTGATAGCCCTAGTTTAATCGTAAAGAAGGAATATTTTCATAATAAACTGGGTTTAAGAATTCTTAGTAAAGCATATTATTTAGTAAATAAAGCAAAATTGAATAGTAAATAGAAAGAAATAGAAAGAGTGGTTACTGTATGAGAGAAAAGCTAAACAAAAAAGGAGAAAAAGAGACATACATATATATAATGTGTATATACACAACAAATAACCCATTTGACTTTATAATAACTACACCATCACACTAGTCTATTCAATATTAAAATGTTTTTGTGAAATAATTCCGTCTAACTCGTATATTGTTAATTTCTTCAGCTGTAGATCGACTCTCTACTCTGATGATGACTTCTAGCACTGAACCGTCTAATAATCTGGAACCGCCAAAAGCTCACCTAGAGGAACAAACAAGCATGGACAAAACTGTTGTTGAAAATGCAGAAATTTCCCCAACAGACCCGAATTCTACAGAGACGGACGCAGTCCGCAATGAACAGGTTCCTGTGACTTATATTGACGAAATCGTAAACGAGGTAAACCGATCTGAAAACAATGCAAAGTCCGTCTCAGAGACAGTTTCTGCGGCTGCTGCCGAAATGCTCCCATGTGCGGAAAATAGCGGCAACAACCCAGAGAACAAGGAAAGTCTGACTAACCCACCACTACAGCCAACTGTTTTGGATTTCTCCGTCTTGGATTCAGGGAACAAAGGTTGCCTTTTGCCGAAAGGAAAGACATTTTTGAACAGTTACTCCAGGAATTATAGTCAGCTCTCGGATGAAAACGCAGACCTTTCCGTGAAAGGATGCGAGGAGAAGCCGAGCATGTACGACATGTTAGAGGATAGCGATTCCGAGAGTGACTCCGCTATAGACGCTGCTGTGAAAAATGAAAAGCCTCAAAGTGACTGTAAAGATACTCAGGACACCGACTCTGATGAGGAGGTTGAGCTGTGTTACAGCGTAGTCAGTCAGAGAAATCAAGAGAAGGTCAGTTATCCGACTCTTAACAAGGATATCTCAGGAAACCAGACGGATAAGGAGCTGATTGGTGATGGAGTACCTCAAAAAGCACCTTCGCACTTACAGGAGTCACAGAAAGCAGACTCCTCTACTTCTGTTACGGCACCAGAGACTCCACTCGTTCCCCAGGCTACAAGTACAGAGTCTGGTTTGAGTGGAGAGGATGTTTCTGAAGAAAAAAAGCAGACACTAAATGTGACTCAGGGAGATTTGTCAAATCAAGAGCCATCAGACAGGAAAGCTGAAAAGGTTTTGGCACCTGTCACAAACAGCGTGACACTTTCAAGTGTCAGTAATCCCCCTGAAGCACAGAATAATAGACAGCGGAGTCAGGAAAGGACATCTAAAATGCGTTCAAATGAATTGTTAACCTCGGGTAAACCTGACACCATGCAAGTGCCATTCATGTCTTCTGTAACGGAGCCAAAGGCTTTAGATTTTTCTAGTGGGAAAACATCCAGTACACCGACTACAAAGGACACAGAGAAGGAAAAAACGCACGACTCGAGGTCTCTTCTTTCTGAAAATCAGAGCAAGTCTAGCTCTTTGAATCATAAGACTCTGAACAATAACCCCCTCTCACCCAGCTTAAACAGCAGACTCAAACTTGAAGAGAAATCAAGCTGTTCTTCCAAACTTAAAGGTTTAAGTATTAAGAGTAAATGCAAAGGATTAGAGCAAACAGGAACCAGGACTCCCAAAGCCGAAAACCCTTTATTAAAAAAGGCTCACTGCTCCCCCGTTCAGTCACCTAAACTACCGGTCAAAAGAATCACCCCTACAGGTAGTCCAAAAATCAGTAGATCACAAGAGAAGAGTAGCTCCTCTCTTAATAAACCAGTTGACCAAAGCCAGGAGAGGAATCCCTCAGATCTGTCCATCACCTTCAAAGCGAATAAAACTCTCAAATCTGAACATAGATCTGAAACAGAACATAAAAGTTCTCATCATGCGCAAAGTGAGGCGTCGAAATGTGAGAACCCGGCTACACAAAGATCTTTCATCAAAGTGCGCCTCTCGTCTTCTTTATCCCCAACGTCTTCATCGGCACCAGTTCTAGCCAGCAAGCAAACTGCAAATACCGCATCAATACAATCTCAAGGAAGCCACTCGACGCACAAAGATTCAGCACCAAAACCTTCTTTGGGAACATGTGACTCTTCTATGTCTGGGCAAGAGGAAAATGATTCGATTAAAAGCTCGCCCAAACCTGATGACAAAGTGTGCAGCGGCATGTCCACCTCAGAGACTAGTCTCAAACCAGGCAAATCCAATCTGTACCTTAAAGCACTGGACCGAAGGAGCTACTCAACAGATAGCGATATTCTCAAGCGACACTCGTTTTCCGTTCAGCAAAGAATCAAATCCTTTGAGAACCTGGCCAGTTTTGATCGTCCGGTCATAAAAGGCATCGACATCCAGTCTTACGCCATTGTACCGAAAGCCATTCTCAACAAGAGGTTGTCTGGTCCAGGCCAGGTCAATGATAATCGCGGTCTAAAAAGGAGTCTTAGCTCCTGTGTAGACATTTTAAACGCAGGGCACTCTTCTTTACTGCAGCAAAAGAATTCTCCTTCTAATACAGTTACTGAACCAACACCTTCGCCTGGGCCACGTCCAGAGGAAAGGCAGACACCTGAGGGTACCGTAGCCGAGTCCGGTGCAGTGCAACATACTCCACCCGTCCTGCGCTCCCGTAATGCCCGCTATAACGGTGGGATATCACGGTCGAAACTGAGGGAACTCCGGGCCCTGAGCATGCCTGAGCTTGATAAGTTATGCACTCAGGACTTTTCACAAGACCCTGGCGATGTCATGTTTAAGACAGAGCTGGAAATTCAACCCGCAATGCCCACACAACCCCCATCGGACAACCTACAGTGCACCATTGTGACCAGGATAAGCATGTCGGAGCCTGGGGAGCATGAACAAGAGCAAAGTGTGAAACAATCAAGTTGGTCTGTTAGGTGAGTAGCCAGGGTGTTCTAGTTGACTCAGGAAATGATTGCACTTTCTAGTTTTATCCAAGCTCTTTGAAAGGCATGTGTAATATTGGACTCCTTGCAGAAAACTAAAAATTTATAACTATATAATAATGAGATTAAAAAAAAAAAGTCTGCATGTGTGTATTTGAGCATAATTAAATACCTACTAGCTAATTGATTCTGTTATTTAATACCTGAGTACCATTATTTGTCATTTTCATTTTCACAACTCCTATGCCCTGTTCCTTCTATCACAGTCTGAAAGATTTATCATCTTCCCCTGCGGAGCAGAAAAAGGTACAGGATGTCCTGAATTCCTTTCCGGCTGCATCGGATGTGATGACTCTGATAAAGGAGGTTAAAAATCTTTCTGAGGTAACGTTCTTACACGTGATATGTTTTTCAGCATGATCAAAATGAGCCAATAGGTTGATCATAACCGTAATGTGATCACACACAACCTGCTTTCTTAGTTTATATTTATATATACAGATGTATTGTTCCTGCTCATGCGTAAGGACTCTAATCAATGTATGTCTAAATGCTTTGTCCAGGTTAACGAGGATGTTTACTTTGTGATCTTGATAAAAGATGTTGGTTCCGGACTGGGTTTCAGCATCGCCGGTGGGGTGGACCTGGAGCAGAAATCCATCACTGTAAATGTCCCTAGTTACATTCCTTAAAGTTATATCTTATATTTATCTTTTTTTTAATGTTGTGTTATTATATTTCCCTATTGTGCAATCACATTTTAATTGCTTCCAGTTAAGATGTGTCTACTGTATAGGATTATTTTGGCCAGCATTTTCCCAGTATATTCATTATGTTTTAATGCTTTAACAGTGAAATTACGAGGGCCATTCAAGTCAAACTGGAACTTGCGATGCAGAATAACAGAACACCATTATTAAGAGTTAAAACTCTTTTTTTTTTTCTTTTTCTTTATATAATCCCTTGGTACACTAATGCACTTATCCCAGTTTCTTACTAGTGCTTAAATGCCATGAAGCCATGAGCAGAGTGCCCGTTTCAGGTCTGAAACGCTGGCCTCCCAGGAACTCCTTTAATGGCCCAAACATGTGGAAATTGCTTGGAGTGAGGTCAGGACTGTACAGAAGAGTTCCTGTAATGTGCAAGTGGTGTTCATACTGTAAATGGATACGTGTACAGTTCCAAGTTGGTAAAAAAAAAAAAAAGTTATTAATTAAGTTGTCTGCTGATTTTCATGGATCAGGGGTACCACTTACACAGTTCCACGGTTCCATTCACAGACGTACAGGCTTCTTTAAAAAGTTTGAACCATTGAAATGTTTTACTGAAGCTAAGCGTCTCATCACTATACTGTCCTTGAGGTTTTCTGTAAATTTCAATCAGTATTATGGCTTCATTCCTGAGAAAATCCATAAAGTGCCAGATTGACTTGAACGCCCCTCATAATAATATTTTGTTCTTCAATCAACACATCTAATGTGTCTAAAAAGGTTTTGTTCCCCCTCCCCCCTCGACAGATCCACCGGGTATTCACCCAAGGCGCCGCTGGCTTGGAAGGTACCATCCTTCGTGGTGACGTTGTGTTGTCCATAAACGGCAGCAGTCTGGGTGGGAGAACCCATGGCGAGGCTCTCTCCTGTCTCCATCAGACAAAGCTAGCCAAACAGGCACTTGTGGTTATCCAGAGAGGCAAAGACAGTGAACCGGTCACAGTTAGACAGGAACTTCTTATAAAACCCAGAACATGTTCTTCTTCAGCGTTTCCAGACGTCAACAGGGAAAATGGAGCAGGTAAAAAAAATCATTAGGCAAATCATTAGGCAGGCCACGTACACATTTAAAGTTCTTCCAGAGATCACAGATTCCAATCTCAGATATTCCACAGCTTACCAATGACGAGCAAAACAGCCATGCTCTCTGGGTGTGAGAGATGATGTACACTCTCATATCTGTCAATCACAGTGACACTAGCCAATCATGTGCATCTGTCAGTTCATGTATATGGAAGAGGGTGGATAGCATAAGTTTCCTGTGAAGGTGTTACACCGCCCTGTGATGAAACATTAGCAGCATTTCAATATTTTGCACTTAGCGCTGGAGGAAACAAGTACCAGTTTTCAGTGTCTCCCATAAAACCTTTAAATAATTACAGTTTTCAGTAGGACTGTAGCAGATCAAAACAGAATATCAGTATTTGATATTTTTTATGTATGCTTTTAATCTCTTCCGCTGATGTATTGATGTATCTGATCTACTGATTACTGACTGATGTCACAACACAAATTACACATAAATCAAGCAAAGGGAAATTATTTATTAGTTCGTTTTGTTTCATTGGGGCAAATAATATCAATAAAAAAATTTTTTTTTAAACTTTTTTAACAAACCGCATAATTGGCCTGGGTTGGTCCAAATGGTTGAGATGTCACTTTATGGTAAAACTATAAATAGATTTCCAAATAGTTGTTTTTAAAAGGCACATAAAATGCTAAAATGTAGACCTTTAGGTTAGTACCCTTAGATCTACAGTACTTTGGGCTTTTGTTTAGCATACAGTGGCATAGTCAACCAAGTGGTAAAGATGGCTCAATTAAGTTTGACACATATATTACGCAACATCACATAAGAGGGAGTACTGTTGTACTGAACACCAGTACAACCTCAGTGCTGATATTCAATGTAATGGAGCGACCTCGAACGTGATATTGACTGTTACTGTTATAACAGTTATATAACTTGAATGTGCTCTACCAAAAAGATGAGAAGGATGTTAAAGGGTTAATGAGGGTACCGTCATGTTTGTTGTTTTGTTTTCCTGCCTTAAGATGAAGCTCTGGTATTATGACTATGTCGGTGTTGGATATCAAGGCCCTGTGTGTGTATACACATATATACACATATATACACATACACACACACACACACACACACACATATATATATATATATATATATATAATACAGTATTGTATTGAAAATAGAAAAGCTTTTTAGAAATAGAGATACTTTTTATTTTTTGCCATCATTATGATAACGATGTTTATTTATAATTATTATTTGTTAATATTATTATTAGTAGTAGTATATTTTAATAATTTTATTAGCATATACGGTTAAAGGATAGTCTTGAGTAGTCGTGTGCTCTGTGTGTTCTACCATAGCTGTGGAGGTTGGGCCGGATGGAGCTCTTAGGGTGGAGCTGCTGAAGACGTCAGCAGGACTGGGTTTCAGCTTGGAGGGGGGCAAAGCTTCAGCCCATGGCGACCGTCCCCTCTACATCAAACGCATTTTCCGAGGTAAACACCTCCTCCAATCTGAACTGCTGAACTCCACTAGGGGGGGATGTTGTTGCTATTAAGGTTTCACACAGCATCATGCTGGCAAAGCAAATGAAATGCTTATTTAACAAGAAATATTAATCAAATTGTAGGTTGCATCCTTTTCAGGAGCATGATGATTAATAAATCATTGTGTTAAAACAAGTGTAACTAAGGATGTATTGCTGTGCATCTGTGTGTTCGTGTATTTATTCAGGAGGTGCCGCAGATCTCTCTCGAGTTATTGATGTCGGAGACGAGCTCCTGGCTATCAACGGGAGGTCTCTACAGGGCCTGATGCACTACGACGCCTGGAATGTTCTAAAGACTGCGTCCGAGGGCCCGATCCAGTTAGTAATTAGAAAACCACGTACCTCTGTATGACCTCAGAGGACTCGTGCGCTGCTGCATGTAAACGCAGTGACCAGCTGATCTTCTTTTTTTGTACAGTACATACAAAGACATTTTGTTGTTGTTCTTCTTCTTCTTTTGTACCGCATCTCGGATTTTCTAGCGAGGGCTCAGCTGTTTCGAAGGGGATTTCGAAGGACGAAGTCTCCTCTATGAGTATTTGTGCAATCTCTGTAGCTAAGCAGGTACTTATTTGTACAGTGTAATTCCCCAAACATGAAATTCCTCTTTTTGCTCTAAACGGATTTATTTTGTAAAAAAAAAAAAAAAACTTAAACAAAAAAAAAGAAAGCATCCGACCCAAATACGCTGAAGTTCTCTTTCTTTGATCGCTCGACTGACTTGAAGCTTTCATGTTGACATGTTGTGAAATTGTGTCCCTCTTATTTGCTTTGATCTTTCTTACTTGTTTTTCTTAAGCCTGCCGTAAAGATTTTACAGTTCCTGTATAAAATCCTGCTTGTTTTTTTGGGGGGTTGGAATGTTTTCTAAAAACAAACGAACAAACAAACAGCTATTGTATTTGCAATATTACACACTTCTGATGAAACCTAGTAGCTGTCATGTTGGAAAACTTCATACATTTCGCCAATAATGCTTGGAATCACTTTGTTTTCCTGACTATCTGCCGAACGTTTTGCAGAACCTAATTCTGTGTATATTTTAGACCTTGAGCTGTTGAATCGACATTGCTTTCGATGTTGAAATCACATTCTGCATGAATGATTCATGTAAATATTGCAGTCATGAGCAGCAGCTTATCTCAATTCAGCATTTTGGAATATGGATATGTCTGTGGATTGCATTTACACTCGCACATGCATTTCTTAATCACAACCATTTGTAACGAGACATGACGTTTTTTTGTTATTTATTTCATTGCGTTCTGTTTTAACAGTCTTAACATTTCCTCAGTCTCATTATTTTCAGATCCACGACGGTACTGCACCTTTATGCGTAAGCTCTTGCTACATTTCAGAGCAGATGCGGACCTTTTATTTATGTTCAAGTTCACCTGAAAGAGGCCTGGCATTTTGTGCAAAATGTATTTGTTACATACATTATATTTGAATTGTGTTATAATAATAATAATTAAAAAAGTTTTTCAGTTGAATTATTACTACTGTTTGTTTTGCGTGATAATGCACTGTTGTCAACCTACAATACCATCCATGTATGCAATTCCTGCACATATTTGATGGTTGTATTTTTCATTTGCTTAAATTCTCTTAAGTTTCCAAAGAATGACGTGGAAGGAAAGAAAAAAAAAAAGTTTTGTTGTGTCCAGAGTGACCAGAACTCTCATCATAGGAACTCTACTCCTACTCAAATAACCACTTTTTTCATCCAGGGTGTTTCATCCAGCATCTCAGAATATGTTCCATTGATGTACAGTATATGATGTGAAGCACTTAACCTGCATCTTGCATGATTTTATGCATTGTGTTTCTATGGTGAGATTGGCCAACTGGAGAACTGTACTGTAAGCACGACCAGGTGTGTCCAGATGTTCTATAAGCCTGGTAGGTGACTATATTTTTAATATAGTCTGAGTGTGATGCTTGGGTTTTGAGGTTAAGAAGGAGAAGAAGTAGTGTTGCTGGAGTGTGTTAACATGGAGGCTTCAGACATCAAACTGTGTATTTGTGTTTTTGGAAATATCAGGTAGAGTGAAAGTTATCATTACTTTTATAAAGAGTCAATTTCACCATTATCAGAATTTGTTAATTACGTTGCAAAAATGTAGCAATTTTAAAATGAGCGTATTATTATTATTTATTTATTTTTATTTTTTGTCATAGAAACAACTATAAAACATGATCATGTGTATCATGTGAACACATTTTCAAATGTTTTGCTCAGTTCATGTTTGTATAGTTAGTTAAAATGAACTAAAATTCAGTTTTGTGCTGAAAAAAGTATATTACACTCTACATGTATACTGCACACTCATGAACTCTAGGGGAAAAAAAGCAAAACAAATATTGACTAAAATGCTTTGAGCTTTAATGGGCCATCCATATGGACATCCAGTATAAAAGCGGTAAAAGTTCATCAAAGCAAATATAGCACATTGAATTACATGAACTGAATAAAGCAATTTCTGCATTGCGATTTGATCTGAAGGCAAAAAAAAAAAAAAAAATCCCTACAGCATTTACACAGCATCATTTCAATTCATCTTCTAAACCACTTCATCCTGTGAACAGAGACCTGGAGCCTATCCCAGGAGACCTAGGGCAAAATGACCTAATGTAGGGCGCACACATACAGGAACACCAGTTAGCCTAATCTGCATGTCCTTGGGCTCTCGGAGGAAACCGGAGTACCCGGAGGAAACCCACCAAGCACAGGAAACACATGGGCACACGTCCATGCACAGAGATCTGAAGCAGGAATCGAACCCCTTAATTGTTAAAAATAATCAACCGCTCAACTGGCAACCCAGCCAGTTAGTTAGAAGTGCTGCGTTCTGATCAGCAAACCTTGTGGAAAGCCTTCCCAGAAGAATTGAAGAATGGATTAAGAATTGTTTGTTGCTCAAGTTCATATGCATGTGAAGGCAGGCAAGCGAATACTTCTGGCAATGTAGTGCTTAAAATTTCAAGCATTGTAAATACTGTAAGGATTTTTCCCCCCCCCATTAAGATCAAACCGCAATGCAGAAAAGTTCAAACATTTTTAATGCAACAAGTTTTTATAATGATATTTATATATATATATATATATATATATATATATATATATATATATTTGTCATTGTTATGTTTCCATATATCTGCCTAATAGTTTAAATATGTCTGACCTCTGAACAGCTCAATCATTCAAATATACAGATACTTGACATTTGAGGACCTTTTTACCTTTACTGAAACAACATGTGTTAAAGCGAACTGTACACTTGGCATGAGTCTGCAGACGCTACAACACGGTCGGCATCGTTCGTACCTGTGCAGATGGCAGCGAGAGACCCCTGAGAGTCCTGCCATCGCTTTCCTACTGCCAGAAATTCATTAAAACCTGGCGCAAGATGTTCTGCTAAATATGGATCCGTGTTCGGACTCGGACAACGACTAGACTATGATAAAACTGCAGATGTTTTTGGAAATATCCTGAATTTCCTAATGTTTATTCAGACCGTAATTAATGAAGGATTATTTTTGCCAGAAGACTTAAAAATAGCTCGTATCGATGTGCAGGGATGGGAGCAGACAGTGTTGATGCAGCAGTTGAGAAACGGGCTATTTTTACCCCAAAGAGATGCGCGGAGATGCAGCAGCGTGCCAGCATTCGTATGCGCAAACTTTTTGTAAACGCAAGGAAGTTGTCCCAAACTCCGAGATTAAAGCATGGATTTGTTTATTCCTGGAGTATTCCTCATAGAAAATTGCTTGAAAATGCAGTTTTTTAAGGGAAATCAGATATCATAATAATACTGTTATAACAGACTACATTTGACAAAATAAGGGCAAAAAAAAACAGTTAGTTTGAACCGAGTCATCTTATTGGATGAGAGGGATTCCACGAGTGGTGATAATGGAGCATAACATCACTGGACGTTTAACTATTAGTATCAGGTCATGTCACAGGTCATCTAACAATCGTTAATTACACCAACTGTCAAATTAGTTCCGCAATTCGTGAAATGATGCATGTTGCCTGAGCAGAATAACCGATTAAATAAACGAACAAATAATAATCTTTATGGAACTGTTGTATAAAAGCAATACCACACGCAAGGTCATGCTGCTGTACTGAATATCAGCACAGCTGTAATATGTTTAACACGGAAGCGTTGACTTTTGTCCTTACAACCGCTTCACAGCCGTGCTGATATTCAAGATAACAGCACTCCCTCTCATAATATTCTAATATCCTATAATATTATATCCATATATATATAGATAGATAGATAGATAGATAGATAGATAGATAATTAAGATTGATGTACAGTACAGACCAAAAGTTTGGACACACCTTCTCATTCAAAGAGTTTTCTTTCTTGTGTTCTTTATTGTGTTCTTTAGCCCAAACGCGTCTCTTCTGCTTGTTGCCTGTCCTTAGCAGTGGTTTCCTAGCAGATCTTCTACCATGAAGGCCTGATTCACACAGTCTCCTCTTAACAGTTGTTCTAGAGACGTGTCTGCTGCTAGAACTCTGTGTGGCATTGACCTGCTCTCTGATCTGAGCTGCTGTTAACCTGCGATTTCTGAGGCTGGTGACTCGGATGAACTTATCCTCCGCAGCAGAGGCGACTCTTGGTCTTCCTTTCCTGGGGCGGTCCGCATGTGCGCCAGTTTCTTTGTAGCGCTTGATGGTTTCTGTGACTGCACTTGGGGACACTTTCAAAGTTTTCCCAATTTTTCGGACTGACTGACCTTCATTTCTTAAAAAAAATTCTTTACTATATATCCTGATATATTGTATCCTGGATATCTGCCATATACTGATATATATACTAACATGCCTAATTAAATATGAAATATTACATTTTAAGAGTACTGCCCATATGGTCCTGTGGTTAAGGGTCTAGCAGTGGCACCTTGTCAGTTAACGCGATCATCTAGAAAATATCACAGGGTCTCAGTTATCACGCATTTCCTGTTTCTGCTCAAGCAAACTCACACATTTTCAAGCGATTAGCAAATGCACAAGAGCAGAAGGAAATCCTGCAGCATTCTCATGGACTAAAGTAAAAATTTACTTGACAGAGTCATTTTATTTTGGTGCGAGTGGTATCGCATTAGAGATTAGTAATGAGCATGGAATGCGCTCTGTAGCTGACTGTGCAGTAATGTGGGGGAGATGAAAGTGAGTGGCCGTCTCGTCTTACTTTCTCAAAATGAGTCGACACTTAAGTCGGGTTTGTGGATGCATCCGAAAGATTCCATCCAGTTCCATAAGAGGTGCGGTGGTGTGCTGTCTATACTCAAGTGGGATGAAGTGATTGATTGTCTTGTTGTCCAGTTGAGTGCAACCTCAATCTCCCATGGCGTTGGGTTGAAATGGTTAAGACAAAGGAGGAAAATGTTCTTCTGTTTAAGAACACAAAGTATTTTGGGACCTACAGTAAATGTACAAGGGTGAGTCAAAAATTATCCGCACTCTGGCTGAAGAAATATATATATATATATATATAGATATAGCACCGCTGTCTTCACTTCTTCATCAGAAGTTGAATCTTCGTCCATGTAGGTCTGCTTTCAAAAGACCAAAGGGTCAAATTATTAACTTGCATCAGGAAGTAAATAAATAAATCACGAAGTACTGTCCAACACATTATTAAACCCTGAAAGGATAGTGCTGAAGGGCCAGCTTCATAGAAGAAATGTGGTCAGGAAAGGAACAATCATCACTTAGAGTAAACACTTGAAGTCAATGTGAGAGCTCAAAGGACTGGGACTAAACAGCTGTGTGGCCATAAGATTGATGGGAAAAGCCATTGGTTGATAAAAGGTGGACTTGTCATGCTGTAAGTCCATTCTGCTATGATGTAGGTCCACTTGTCTGGATTCGAAGTAAGGGTCACTGATGCATCGATGATTACGTCTTTAATATCAGCCAGTGTCTCTGCAACTTGGTCATAATTCACCTCCATCTCAAACAAGCAATCATCACTCCCCCGACACTCGCAGGTTCTGACCCCTCAGCTAAGTAATGAAAAGCACATGGCTTTATCTGTATTTCCCTCCTCGGAGCTCAGAGCGGCGACATCTAATTTCTCACTTTGCTGCCCTTCTTTGAATAGCGCAGCCAGCTCTGAATGATTGTGTTCTGAGGAAACGGGACCAGGTCTGGAATTTTAAAGATTCTTGCTCAAAAGGGAGATGTGCCAGGCTGTTTAAAATGGACAGCTCGTTGGTGTAACCACTGCTCATCGAGTGGATGGCGTGCATTCTTAAAGAACTTCTACTGTCCAGGCGGGACCATGTTCACTCTCGAATCATAAAAAAACCCTGCTAATTCTTAGTGATCTCATGTTTTATTCAGCCCCGAATAAGCCCGTGTTAGCCTATATAGCCTATACAGAGCGCACAATAAAAAAGCCAAAAGCTGGTCTGCCACTGAGAGTTAACTTTCTCGTGTCAGCCATGAAAAAATAATGATTTCAGCAGGATTTAATTATTTAACATTTGTATAAGCGATGACGCATGGAGCACCTCTCTTACAGAGCATCCTGGCGGGTTTTTTTTCCTCTTTTTTTCTTTGTCTTTCTTTATTATGGCGGGCAAGTCAAAGAGTTTTTACGTGTGATGTTGCAAAAAAAAAAAAAAAAAAAAAAAGGTCAGACATAAAGCTACACTGCAGTTAAATATTTATATATAGATTAAATGCTGGGTGTAATAACACAAGAAACTAAATGCCTATGCTTGTAATAATTTCAGTAACTCACCGGATGAATAATTTGCATTCAATATTCAAGAGATTTTATTTGCCGTTTGTACACATACAGTGCAAGCAATATGGCTGCATTCATTAGATTTTAGTTTATTTATTTATTTGTTTGTATATAAAAAAAGTCCTCTGAGTCAGTGATAGATAATAAAAAAAATGATGAAAAAAAAACAGGATAAAGATAACGAAAAAAAGCACTATGACATCGCCCTCTGTCGTCATAGTGTGTATGCGAAGGCCCTCTTGTTCTTCTGAAGACCCCCCCCCCAGCATTCTGGGCTTTTTGGGGGTCTTATCATACTCAAAAAGTCATCAGCAGATAGGTTGGAATCTGCTGCCATTAGGATGCCTGAGAGATTTTCACATGAGATTTTGCTGCGTAGTTCATATACACTTGCACCTATGCACACGAAAACCAGTACACATTTAGAGCCCACTGAACTGAACACCTTTTATGTCATGGGCTCTACTCAACAGGACATCAGTTACTTTGGGTCGATTGCAAATCCCCCCCCACCCCAATTGATTTGATACACTCCTTCTAGGGGATTTACAGTATACAGTACTAACTGAGCCTACAGTATGCGATCCCATTGAGGATACAAAATTGCAGAGGGATTTTTGATTTCTCAAATGGGTCAGCTGTGACGATGCTTTAAACTTTTTGGAGGTTTAAACATTAATTTCCCCTTTTCTAAAATGATGTCATAATGGTATCCATATATCCCCTTTAAATGCATGTGCCCAGTGTGCCCAGTGTGTCTTTCTGGTGCACCCAGGTGGCGATGGTGCAGGGTGCCTGGGCCCGCTCATCGTTGCTTGCAACTATATTTTAAACATGATCCTCAAATATGGGACTATTGCACGTCTTCCAATTTCAAATCAAGTTTTAACATTGCACTTTGCACTTTAACAAGAAATAAGCATCCTTAGGTTAGGTTTAGGTTTCTTTAAACCAGATACATGTACAGTGATTATAGCAGCTTGTCTCTACATATATGACGGTGAAAAAAACACTTACATGTTACTGTCCGTATATTCTAATACTGTATGATTTAAGTCTGTATTTCTATATCTAGGAAGCCGCTGGTAGATGTGGGGTGTTTTAGATACTGACATTGTCTCATGGCCGGGGTCCAGTGAGAGAGGGACTGTCAGGTAGGAGCAAAACATGATGTAAGACTCATGAATTAATCCTACAGATGACAAGGGAGAATGAGCTCACACATTTCCTCCCAACAATAGCCCTGTGCCAGCTAAATAAATCTACTCTCTGGCTGATTCCTGATGAACAACATATTTCATATAAGAAAAAGAAAAAAAATGAGTCAGGACAATGGAGTGAACTGAGCATGAAAGCAGCAAGACGTTTGCAGGCTCTTTTTTTTTTTTTCATTGTAACAGTTTTTGCTCCTTATGTGGAAAGTCACAAATATACAGTATGGTCCTGGCTTTTTATCTGAATGGTTTTTCCTTTATAGTCAGCACTACTGCCTGTTGTAAAAATGAATCCACCCGCTCTAAAAGATCCTATTTGATCATTCAGCACTCCTGTAAATTTGACTTAATCACAGAGTTGTCCATTGTGCTCATACAGCCTAGTGTGCCAAGTATGAAATGCCCAGGTTTGAACTGTTTCACACCCTTTTTCTTTGTCTTAGACAAATGAACATGAGCATAAGCCAAGTGTAAGCATGGATTTTAGAGCGTGATAGTCACATTGCGTTGACTTGATGATGGATGGGCCAAATGCCTTAGATGCGTTTTCCTAAATATTTTTCATCGCACTTAAGCAATGAATTGTTAATGTAATCACCGGCTACCTCCTGGAAAACCCCGCATCGATTTCCGCTTGGCTGAATGCATAATTAAAACGACTGCTGAGCTTCTTGACCTTAAGAGTCAAGGTGCAGAAACAAGTCCTCCTCCCTTCCCCCTGAAACACCACACCCTTACAAAATGAAGGGGTTTACATACACAGGCACACGGAGAATACAGTACTCCTTACTATATGCCTATGTACAGTAGCAATCAAAAGTCTAGACACAACATTTAATTCCATGGTGTTTCCTGATTTTTATGTCTACCATGTAAAAGCAATGCTGAAGGCGTCCAAAATGTGCAATAATGTAAATCCTTCATAACGGCTCTAATCTGAGCCTCTGAATTTCTCCCCTGCAGCAGAGGTAAGTTTTGGTCTTGCTTTCCTGGGATGGCCTTCATGAGAATCAGTTTCATTATAGGTTTTGCAAAGGCACTTGACAATACTGTTCTCGCAAGAACTAATCCAGAACAGCTGACCTTCATGCCTTAAAATAACAACTGACTGTTGTTGTTGGTGTTGTTACTTAATTACTTAATTCCATATGTTGTTTCATAGTTTTAAAAAAAATCCAGTATGTGAGTGTTCTAGAATGTAGAAAATAAATCACTAAACAAAAAACATTGAATTAAACGGTGTGTCCAAACAATTGACTTGTACTGTATATCCATGTTCGTTAAAAACTATTAGTTATTATAACCTTTTAAAGGGTGTTTTGAAAAACGTAAAAAGTTCCAAAGTTTTTAAAAGAATACTTTCACAATGAACCATTAAAAACTCCTTTTCTAATTAATGTCCTCCTCAGGTTTTTATTAGGACAAAAAAATTACAAAATGCATTCAACTTAACCTGATTGAGCTATCTCTACCATTTGGTTGAGGTACTAAAAAAACAGTATTAATCACACTCTTTAATTAGTACACTTTTGAATTGCTTCAATGAGCAATAAAGTATATCTCATGCCCGAAAGACATGCAACTTTTTATGTGTTAAAAGTTTTTTTTTTGATGTTTCAACCATTTGGAAAAGGCTTATTGATTGTTGTTACAAATTAATCAGTGAAGAAACAGAAAATGCATTTTTTTTTCTTAATGAGTTAAATGGTGTGTTTAAGGGTTAAACTGTACCACAGCCAAAATCCTTCCAGGGACAAATTAGTAACGACAACCAAAAAACACCCTATAGCACATATTATTGAAAACTGTGTAATGAAGAAATCTTCAGGGGAACATTCAGTGGAATGAAATAAGACATCTTTAAATCTTGACTACACTTTGAACATTGTGTCACATCTTAAAAACATCCATTTAAAAAATAAATGTTTAGACTCTCTTGCTGAAAATAGAGTTCCCTCAGGGGTCCTATGTACAGTACCTACATTTAAAGTCCTCATAAGGGGTTCTACCTCCATGATAGGAAAACACTGTAGTATAAAGTGAATGTACAGTGTAGGGTTTTGTATTAAAGGTGCAGGAGTTAATACAGTTTTATTTCGTACAATGTACTAATAATGTAAAAATAGATATGTTGAAATAAGAACAGTAATTGGTTAAACCATTATCTTAGAAAAACTAAGATTGTAAACCTGATTGTGGTCTGTAATGTTTGTTTTTATTTGTATTGGCCTCTTGTTAGTCATTTTACAGATACACCCAGGACACCTTCATATTTACTTAAATTATTAACGGCATATATTATGTGTTTACAGAGTTGCAACCGTCCAAGTGTGCTTTAAAGTGATGTCATAAGAGGCCTTGCTAATACTACTTCTAGTTAGCATCTTAACTCCAGATGAACCACCTTATGATTTGTGTAAATGGGTGTACAGTGGAATGGGTCCCTTTAATCATTAAATCTCTCTTACCTAATGCATCTGAAAAAGTTACCACAACCTTCAGCGCCTTTTATAGATGGACTGTAGACACGAACCAAAATTTTGAGGTTCTAGCATATTTGCTTGCTACAGTACAAAACGGCACCAAAGTCAGTAGCAAAGGCTTTTTTTGTGTAGGTAAGGGTACTCACACTCACTTATTCATCATCTCTTTAGCTTTATAAGGATCGCTGGGGGGCCTGTAGTCTATCCTAGGAGATGGGATACACCCTGAAAAGGTATTTGGCAGATACCCAATCCCATTCGTTCACAATGTTCAATAGATTTTCAAGAGTATTCGATTGGATTGCAATCTTCATGAATCTTCGGGTGAACAAAAGATTCGGGACTCTGACACAGTATCAGTGTTTAAGTCTAGGCTAAAAACCTATTTATTTTTTTGTAAATAGATTTGCCTTAGGTAAAGAAGCAGATCTGGGGGGCTCATGGATGTAGAGTATTATGGTGAACTGGTATGTTTAGTTGCTGTCTTCCCCACTCTCATTGATCACTCAGGTTTGTTGATTAGAGTGATTGGAGCCCTCGTGTCTGTGTTTCCTTCTGGTTCTCCCTTTTAGTTATGCTGTCATACAGTCATACAGTTCCTGCTTGCACTCTGCACTAAATATACATTCACATTATGCATTGTGTAACAGAGTCCATACCTAACTCTTTCTCTTCTGCTGTCTGCTCTTCTCTCTCTAGTTCCCTCTCCCTGTCTCTCTGTCGAGCTATACATGATACTTGAGTTGCCAGTGATCCTGACCCCCTCTGCCCCCTGGACCTGTCTGACTCGTCCTGGTGTCCCGCTTCTGGCTGGAGATCTCGTCGCTGTGGTCTGCCTGGGATGCGTGTGGTGTCTGGGGACGGTTCCACTTTCCCACGGAGACGGTCCTGGCCTCGGCTGATGCTGACAGCTGTTCTCTGAGGACTTGTGACTGCAGTTGCTCGATAGTTCAGGACTGGATTTTCCTACAGTCTACCCGAGCCTCCAATAACAAACTGGAATCCATATTAACTTAAACACATCTCCTGTTACCGTGAACTTCCAATCTCACACAGTATGATGCAGATCAATCCCTGCTATCCATTATCACCGAAATGAGGATGGGGTTCCCTGCTGAGTCCGGTTCCTCTCAAGGTTTCTTCCTACTGCCATCTCAGGGAATTTTTCCTTCTACTGTCGCCGTCGTCCTCGGCTTGCTCATCAGGGACAATCTTATTATTTCGATTCATTCAGATTCACATTTCATACAAACTTAAATAATTCTTTTGATTGTTTAAAGCTGCTTGGCGACAATGTAAATTGTTTAAAGCGCTATACAAATAAAATTTAATTGAATTGAATTGAAAAGATGCTCCATGGAGAACTTCCAAAGCTGAGACTAGAGTTTGGTTTTCATAGGATTCAAAGAAACGGCACTCCCTGGGAGAACCTTCAGCAGATGTCTCTCTTTTAGAAAAGGTGCCACATACTGTATGACTTCAACATTTCCACACTTGCACATTTCCAAAGAACCCTTGAGGAATCATTTGCCTCCAAGAGTGCATAAGTAATTAATCAGCATTTGCCTCCCGACCTGCCGGCTCACTGAGAGAGGTATAAAAGATGCTGCGGATGAAAAGAAAACAGTGGAGACTAATGCATTGTGAGCCACATAAAATCTCATCTCTCTGTTCTTGTTATACAGATCGCCCCTGAGGAACACAGCCCTCCAACATTGTGAGAAATTCATGCACACACAGCACCTGCACTTCCTCGCTTCACCTTTTCCCTGGGCCCTATAAATAAAACATCTGACATCTCCCAGGATTCACATGCAGCTTGAGTCTAAGTGTCTTGTGTTCTAAGTGCTACACTCTTAAAGAAAAATGATTCCTTTAGGGCACCGTGGATAGTCAATAGTTCTATGTTTTTAAAGGAGCTTAATTAATACATAGAAAAACATCTGTTGTAGGGTTACAAAAGAGAAAGAACCTGACGAACCCTGGGATAGCTCAGTGGTTAAGGCATTGGACTGCGGTTCGGAAGGTCCCAGGTTCAAATCACACGACTGCAAAGTTGTCCCAGTTGGGACCTTGAGCAAGGCCCTTAATTCTCAACTAATCATGTATAATGAAATACAAAAAAAAAAAAAAAGTAAGTCGCTCTTGATAAGGACAAATGCCTAGATGTACTGTACACTATTAGGCAGCATGATGGCTTGGTGGTTAGTGCTGCTCCTTGTACTTCCAGGGTCTGGGTTTGATTCCTGCTTCGGGGTCTGTGTGTTCTCCCTGTGCTTATTCACACAGTCCAAAGACATACAGATTAAGCTAATCCCAAATTGTCTGTAGTGTGTGAATGTTAACTGGAGGAGCTTCCAGAGTTGTACAATGGTCACTATTGGCTCTAGTTGGTCCCCCACCATGGTCCCTAGTTGCAATACAGAGGATCTTAGATGGAAGGATGGATGGAGTATTCCATTAGTGAAATTTCTGTAGATAGTTAATGGTTCTTGGTGTCTTTAAGGGAACTTCTGCTTCTATTGTAGGATTAGGACAAAACCTCCAAGGGGATCCTATATCATTCATGGATCCATTCATTCAAGCCAAGGATGGATGGCTGCAATGACCTGTGACTTCTCACTGTTGTAGTGAGAAGTTACAATATGTTGCTAAGGTCAAAGGCAACAGACATTAAATTTTAATAAGGAACCATGTAGGGCGCTAGATTTGACCTTCTGTCTCCTAAAAGCGAACTGTACAAGTTTTCAAATTTCATGTAAAGGAGAAAAGGCAATGTCCCAGGTCAGTCTTAATAAACTCATGTACATTTATTATATAATAGCTATAAATCGGTGGCTCTTGGAGGGAAAAAGATTGAAACAGGCAGATTTTGAGTACAATACCACGATTATGTTGATGAAAATGTCTCTAGTCTCCAGACATTTAAGCCGACTTTACGTAGCATGGAGAGCAGATGATAAAGTGTATCAGAGTGCATGCGGGTGCCTCGATGGCACACTTACCAACTATCTGCTTCTCTGTGAAATTGGAATTAATGAGCCGACTTCAGCAAGCAGTCAACGCAATGGTGCGAGAATTTCACTCTCTCAGTCAGCTACACTTACAGTGCCCCTCACTGCATGCCCATACTTACCTCAGCATGTTTTTACAACCAGCGTTTCCTAGAGAACCGTGTCGACAGATTTTACCCTTTGCGCGTCTTTCAGAACAGGGCACCGCTGGCTCTCAGCTGTGGCCTCGGAAATAAAGCAGCGCCTCGTGCCGTGGTGCGTTATAATAATCGCTGAACGCTGTCTCGATGGAGATGATGAGAGCGCCATGTGCTAAACAATTCATGTGATTCATCATCAGCGACTCATAGAGAAAGAGGGCTAAAGATAAAAGGAAAGGAAATCGACTGTTTTTTTTTTAAATTAGGAGTCGCTTTCATTCATGGAACGTCTGTGGTTAGGATTAACTCTTGCGCAGCTTTAGAGGATGGGTCATGTCCAACTGCTGACTGAAGCTGTATTGGAGCACAGCTGGCATGTCTTCTTGGATTAACTCCAAAATACAGCCTGTCAATAAGCCAGAACTAAACTTTGCCTCGCTGTTCTGTGTTTTTAACTGTAAGATATGGAGGTACTTTACTGTAGGTTTGTGGTTTAAAGCGGCCTGATACCTCATTATAGTACGTCCTGCTGTTTTGTATTACTTTTACACTGCATCAATTTACCAATGCAAACAATTTTTCATTTATTGAAGAATAAACCTCTTAACATTATTAAGTGAGAACAAAATTCAGACTTGCGAATTTTACTAGAAAAAGTTTGACTTTAACCTTTGACACTGGGGACTCCTTTGAAAAATGCTAAATAAAAAATGCTAAATGTTTTAAAATCATGCTGCCTAAACACGAGCTCATAGATGATTTTTACCAGCTGGTTGTATAAAAAAAGAGAGAGAAAAAAAAACAGGGGCTTCTGAATTACAATTTCTAGAGAAATTATTTAGAAGAAAAGCTGGAAGCTGGATAATAATAGCACAGCTGGAAAGTAGACGCAATATCCCCGGAAAACCTCTCTTTTCAACTCAAATTATTAGCATTTCCTCTTACAAAAAAGAACAGGGCACCACACACACACTGTTAGGAACCTCCACTGAGGGCACTGTTTTCATGTCCGTCTGTTTGTAGTTTTTGTTGATCGACTCAGTTTCCCAGAAGGCACCTCGGTCAGGTGATGAGAGCTCATTAGGGTTTCTATAAATAGCAGTTTGTTCTGAGAAACTGGGTTGAGCATTGTTTGGTATATTTGTGCATATGCTTTGTATATCCTTATACCGTCATGTGGGCACTCCTTTTTGTTTCTTTGAGTTTATATTTTAGTAATATTGTTTTACCTGTGTTTTTCTAGAGGGCTCTATTAGTTTTCTTTAGATTCCTTGTGTTTGTGGATTCATGGAGCTGTCCTCTTTCATGTTTAGTTAGGCAGTGTCTCCTCTTGTGTAAGTACTATTCTGTGTGTCCCTAGTGTTGGTCTTCTTGTCTAGTTCTTTGTTTGTTGCTTTCCTTATCTGTTTAGATGTGTTTAGCCACATGAGTGGTTAGCCGCTAGTAGGCCTAGGCTGCTAGTAGGATTAGCCTCCAGTAGGCTAGCCTCTAGTGGGACTGACTGCTAGTGGTTCTGGTCGCTAGTAGGTTAGCCGCTAGCTTGGAATAGCCTCATGTGTGCCTTTCTTGTGTTCTGTTTCCTTATTAGGTCAGTACTAACCCGGTTAGCCACTAACTCCATTAGATACTAACCTGGTTAGGTCAGCATCCAATGTCCCAGTATTCCCTGTAGCTACTAACCTAACTAACCATTAACCCATCTAGTCTCTGTGCCCCTGGCCCTGTCTCTAGTCTCTGTGCCCCTGGCCCTGTCTCTAGTCTCTGTGCCCCTGGCCCTGTCTCTCTAGTCTCTGTGCCCCTGGCCCTGCTCTCTAGTCTCTGTGCCCCTGGCCCTGTCTCTCTAGTCTCTGTGCCCCTGGCCCTGTCTCTCTAGTCTCTGTGCCCCTGGCCCTGTCTCTCTAGTCTCTGTGCCCCTGGCCCTGTCTCTAGTCTCTGTGCCCCTGGCCCTCGCTCTCTAGTCTCTGTGCCCCTGGCCCTCGCTCTCTAGTCTCTGTGCCCCTGGCCCTCGCTCTCTAGTCTCTGTGCCTCTGTGCCCCTGGCCCTGTCTCTCTAGTCTCTGTGCCCCTGGCCCTCGCTCTCTAGTCTCTGTGCCCCTGGCCCTGTCTCTAGTTGGCTCCAGCTCCATGTTTCCCTGTGTTAGCGCTCAGTTCCCTGTGTCCAGCTCCTGTGTCTGTTTAAAGAGCCCTAGTTTTAATTTGAGTTTGTTGTTTTGGTTCCTTTTGTTTGTTTTTGAGTTCAAATAAAGACGCCCTGTTTGCACACTCCTGTGTTTCTGCCTGCCCTATATGCCCATGATTTCCTGTTGCGAGATTTACTTTCAGTTTCACTCCATTTGACAGTGATTATTACTACTAATAATACATTTGTTTAGTTGTACGGTATATTCAACAGCATAAAGAACTGTACCGGACTGAAAGCAGGGTAAAAGTAAATATCGATATACAGAAGGCAGAGGCATTTCAAAGCACCTGCCTAGGGAATATGCAGAAAATTACAGTAACAGCATAATCAAAACCAAATAATGACATTTCAGATAAACATGCTGACTCTATCATGCAGAGATCACTAGTTGGATTCCTCGGGGATGCTGTAGCCTCCTGTACCCGGGGGGCCTAGAGAGAGCTGATTGGCCGAGCTCTCTCAGAGGTGGGTAGATTAGCCAAAAATTGTATTCTAGTAAGAGTACAGTAGGTGTACTTCAAAATATACTCTTACTCAAGTAGAAGTAAAAAAGTATTTGGTTAAAAGACTACTCAAGTACTGAGTAACTGTTTCAATCGCAATGTCTGATAAATTTTTATATATATATATATATAATTTTGCAAGCATAACTTGCTTTGTATATGATGTCAGTGAAGCATCATATTTTTTAGGGATGCATAGAAATTTACAAAACGTGTGTTGGCGATTAATTCTGTACTGAAATATACTGATATATTCATAGACTGTTAAAGTAGCATTATATGTACAATTAAAGTTAACATATAATCACACAAACATGAAAAAAGCATTCTACATACTCACCGCAAGATTGTACAAGTAGCAGCATGACTTTATGCGCGTTCCGCAAAATTAGAGGACGATGCATTTGTTTGCGCATGCGCAAGTGAGCGTATGTAGGACGGATTCACAGGTAGGATGAATTTATAGAACACCGGCTGAAGTTTTTTTTTCCCCACTATACCGCCTGACCTGATTGATCAAATGGAGTTATGTGATTCGTATTGCTGCGTCTGATTGGTGAAACAGTCGGTAGAGCTACCGGCTGCATGTGTAGGTAGAATAAATGGTTAGAAAAGTAACGAGTCGAGTGTAACTGAATGTAGCGCAGTAAGAGTAGCGTTTCTTCTTCACAAATCTACTCCTGGAAGAATCCCCCCCCCCCAAAGTTACTCAACTAAATGTGACGGAGTAAACGTAGCTCATTACTACCCACCTCTGGAGGCACTTAGTGCTCTACAGCCAATCATGAGAGTCTGACATGACATGAGACATGACATATTTTAAAATTTAATTTCAGTGCCAGTGCTGGCTCAGGGGTATGGCTTTGGGTTACTGATCAGAAGGTTGGAGGTTCACTACCAAGCTGCCACTGTTGGATGTTTGAGCTAGACTTTTAATCCTCTGCTCCTGGGGTGTGCATATGTTTCCTAAAATACTCCCTCTGATAGATAAATAAAGGCTTCCATTCTTCTACAGTTTGGTCTGTATGTATTGGCTCAGTACATTGGCTGAATGTGATTCTGTATCAGATCCTCCATCCATCCATCCATCCATTCAAGCCATCACCATTAAATTATAGTTGGCCAGAATAACGTATTACTTCACTCGAATTGCCAGTGCTGTAGGGCTGCCTGGCAACCTACAAGCATGCACACACCATAATACACTACGGGCAAAGTGGAAACACCAGTCGATCGACAATGCATGTGTTTGAAATACGTGGGGGAAACCCTCCAAGCATGGGAAGAACCAGAAACTCCATGCCCACAAACTCAGAATCGAAACCATCCACCACCCGGGAGGTGCATGGATATTATTACAAATAATATCATCTCTCTGGGACACTCTGGAGTGAAGCATGGTCTGGGCATCCACAGCCACTCAGTTAAATCGCTTCTTCTTCTTCTTCCTTTTTGTTAAACAGTGTTTGGAGTGCTGTAAGTTACAGTACATCACGGTCACCTACAGACAGTATACATTAGATCTCACTTTCCCTCAACTTCCCGGTCTTCCTTCAAAAAAATAAAAATAAATCAGTGACTTCTAACAGACATTTAACATTACCTTCGACTCTCCCGAGTTCTTGGAGGTGTGACATCACATCTAGCCTGTCCTGCATGTACAGTATTTCCTGCATGAGAGCAGTACAGTACATGCTCAACAGTCTCACTTTCATGACATACCTCACCTACTAAATGAACGGACCCAAACGGCGGCTAAGTCGGCCGCAAATAGTCGATTGTTAAATGAACCATGCAAAAAATATAAAAAACAGAAATTCTGTTTGTGTTTGCACAGCTAGTTCTATCACAGGCTTGTCGCAAGCGTTACTCACCCAATGTAACAGTAGTCATTGACATCATCAACTTTTATGGCATGCTGTGGGAACGTCACAGGAGTTCCTCACCAACTGTACGAATGGGCAGCATCATCAAGTACGTCAGGTGTGACCTCATACTGTGTAGCTACTGAAACTCCGAATCAGACTGCCGATCGTCTTCAGCTACAGCGCACACGGCGAGTGAATGAAACCCTGTATCAGACTGATCAGACGGCACATACGACAGGCTGCTGTAAGGGCTGTTACTACATTGGAGCAGAGTGAGGAGCGGCAGCGAGTTGACTGAACACTCCATTCTCAGGTAATGGTAACATTCAGGCGTCAGGATCTGCACAGGTTTTTAATCGTTTGCGTGTTTTATTATACACGAGACCACCGAACTTCTTAAATTTTAAGTCTGTGGTTTGATTCCTGCCTTAGGTCTTTGCGCTTGGAGTTTGCATGGTCTCATTTTGCTTGGTGGTAAACGGCCATAGTGTGTGAATGAGCATGTGAGTGTGTGTATGTGTGCCCTGCAATGGGTTTGCACCCTGTCCAGGGTCCACCCTGCGCCAGGCCCTCTGTAATACAGGATGAAGAAGACAGCATTAAGGGGTATAGATGATGAATGAATACTCAGACACGATACAAACGGATATCAGCAATCCCATAGTCATCTCTCTCTCTCCATCAGATCGATCCACTTTAGCAGATTTGGAACCAAATTTAGCTATGTCATAGTACTGATAATACAACAGTACTGAATTAAAAGCTATTCAAAGCTATAGATACAGTCGGAGATACTGGAAAAGTAGCACAGACATCATGATATATAACTACACATGTTTGCTTTTGGTAGAAAATTCTGGCAAGGGAGGAAAAAATAAAATTTTCTTTGAGCCAAGGTCTGAATTTCATGTTTGTGTTAGGATTCAGATCTCTATACATTATATATGCAGTTATTGTAAGTCTATAAAAACTAAGCAGATTTCTGCTTAGAATGCTTAATATAATGCTTAATACTTATCTACCTATGCATTTTTTTTGGTAAATATGCATACACATTTACAGTATATAATACAAAATTTTATAAATATAAATAACGGCCTTTTATGTAGTCTGTAACTTTTTCGAATTTAAAAATTTCATTGATCTTAATTGTCATTCAGATGAACTTTGGCCAATTTAGATTTCACATGAAAAGACATAAAAATGAAAAAAAAAATTATTCTATAACGCCAAATTGTTAAGATATTTCCATATGAATTTGACATGGTTATGGACACTACAGCTTTTTTGCTTTTTAAGCTTTTACCAAAAACCAATTTAAGCAACAGTTATTAAGGGTTGTATGGTTCTAGATGCTTGCACCAATTTTAGTATCAATACAATTAAAATATACTGTAAATAATTAGCATTTTAGATTATTATTGTTTGAAGCATGACAGTATAACACTGATAAATGGCCATATTTGTGGCATTTATAAAATTATCTCTCCAAAACGAAACAAAAGTTAGCAAGATGAAATTTTTAGGGAAGCAAAATTGGTCACTTCCATGTTGCATAAACTTCAGAAGGAGCTTTTTTTTGCGTACAAATTTTCTGTATTATATGTATAATGTAGATGTCATGGTAGAGAAGTGATTAGTACCTCCAGGGCCCGGGTTTGACTCCCGACTCGGGGTCTGTGTGCATGGAGTTTACATGTTCTCCCCATGCTTGGTGGGTTTCCTCTGGGTTCTCTGGTTTTCTCACACGGTACAAAAACATGCAGCTTAGGTTATTTGGTGTTTCCAGATTGCCTGTAGTGTATGAGTGCTTGTATGTGTGTGTGTAAATGGGATGAATTGGCAAGGTCCATAAAGACATGGATGAGCGAGTTTCGTGTGGAAGAACTTGCCTGGACTGCACAGAGTCCTGACCTCAACCTGATAGAACACCTTTGGGATGAATTAGAGCGGAGACTACGAGCCAGGCCTTCTTGTCCAACATCAGTGTCTGACCTCAAAAAAGCGCTTCTGGAAGAATGGTCAGAAATTCCCATGAACACACTCCCAAACCTTGTTAAAAGCATTCCCAGAAGAATTGAAGCTGTTATAGCTGCATCATAGTAAACCGTACGGATTAAGAATTGGGTGTTACTCAAGTTCATATGCATGTGAAGGCAGGCAAGCAAATACTTTTGGCAATATAGTGTATATATACAGAGTCAGTAAAAACAGGGAAGGAAAAACAGCATGATGCATATTATATTAATTTAATATGAATAATATTGTATTATCATAATATTATTACATATATCAATATATAACGTATAGAAATAAATTTAATACACTACACAATTTTATATTTGTTGGCTTACTCTACACACACACACACACACACACACACACGCAGTCATTGTAAGTCTGTAAAAAAAAGCAGATATATATCAGAGGTACATCATTTATGCGCTGTGACGTCATGTCTTGCCTCCTCTTATTTTATTCTTTTTTTTTTTGCACGAACTCCCCCCTTTGCTACGTTGTGACGTAACAAAGGGAGGAGTTCAATGTATGAATTCAGTACTGTTGTGTTATCAGTAGTACTATGACATCACGAGTACAGCAGGCTGGATTTGATTCCAGATGGATCGGAGATCGGATGGAGTGAGACAGAGAGAGAGAGACAGAGAGAGAGAGAGAGAGCGATATGGTGACTCTGGATCTGGATCGCTGATTTCGGTTTGTATCGCGTCTGCTTCTGTATTTTGCGGCAGTTTCACTTTAAGGGCTCGCGCTCGCTGCGAATCGCCATTGTTGAGGCTCGCGCAGTGATGAGCAGCGATGCTTCCGCCGTCCAACTGACATTTCTCCTGTTCTCAGCTGCGAGACAGACGGAGCCTCCTCTGGCTACCGAGCGGAGCGGGCTGCGGGATTGTTTTATATTTTTGTTTAGTTTTATTTTTTTGTTTTATGTTAATATTTTATTTATTTTCTTAAAAAAACAACAACAAAATTTATTTATGTTCTTTTGTATTAGACGTTTTGCTGAGACGACATGAGAGCTCGTGAGTCGCCGGAGTGACACCTGGGTCAGAAGCAGCAGCAGCAGCACTGGGACTGTCTACACGACTGAGAAAAAAGAAGAAGAAGAAGAAGAAGAAAAACAGCAGTGTTTATAAGAGTATTTACAGAAATTCTCAGCAAGGCCGTTCTGTATGAGGGTTTTGGAGTTTGAAGGGGATGTGTTCAAGGCAAGAGAGGATTCAAAAAGACGTCGACATCGTAATACAGAGGTGCCAGGCGGATAAAGACTGCCTTTTCTCGGGTGAGTTTCTTTCTTTCTCGCGTTAGGTGCTTTTGGCTTTCCATACTAGCTGCATGCAAACGGTATAGCTATGTTATTTATTGTATACCGGTGCAGCCTTTTTTTTTATTTTTATGTTTAAACAATTCGTGACACTTTCACCGTGGTCGCGTGTGGAGTAAATATACCCCTTAGAATATGAAATTATTTCGTAGAGAGTGTAAACAAGCATGAGTACGCTGTGTAAATATTAATTAGGCGCTCGCTTCCTCAATATCCGATGACAGCGGAAACCCCTCGCGATGTTGCCATGGAGACTACACTTGTTGAGAGGGACCTTCCTTTCCAGCCTGCGTGCGTGTATAATAATGCCTCCCTCCACAGGCTAGGTTTCATACATGCTTTTGCGTTACACCTTTCCTTTTTCTTTCCCCTCTTGTTTGTGTTGCAGATTTTCGATTCAGTGACGCGACCTTCACGTTTACCTACTCGAAGGGATCGAAAAGGTAAATGCAATTGCAGGAGTCTCCGAGTTGTGTGTTATACTGTGATCATGACCCTAAAATATTGCCATGCATGATGTCTGGCAGCTTGTTCACCTCCTTCAGGTTTTATATATATACACATACACAGTGCCAATATTTTTAATCAGATATCTATCTACATACTGTATGAACCTTTCTGTTTTTGTCATGATTTGTCATGCAGGCTGGTTAATTGAACACTGTGCATAAAGCAGGAATACACCCTAGCTGGGATGCCAGTCTGTCTCTCAATGCTGTGCAAAAACACACACACACACACACACACACACACACACACACACACACACACACACACACACACACACACACACACACACACTCACTCTCATTCAAACATCCATTCTTATCAAAGGGGCAGTTTACCTACTAGACAGCACGGTGGCTTAGTGGTTAACACTGTTGACACCTTGCACCTCCAGGTTCTGGGTTCGATTCCCGTCTCGGAGCGTGTGCATGTTTTCCCAGTGCTTGGTGGGTTTCCTCCAGGAAGGCCGGTTTCCTAACACAGTCCAAAGACATAAAAGAATATAAATGCTATTTAGAGGCAGTTACCAAAGAATCTGTATTCTCAGATATCTCTATATATACTGTATACTGTGAGGCCCCAAATCTTTCTGATAGTCACAGCCCTTAGAATCAGTGTTTTCAAATTGCCCATCACGGTGGTTTAGTGGTTAGCACTGTCGGCATGCACCTCCACGGTCCGGGTTAGATTCGCGGCCAGGCTTCAATTTCCCCTCTGTGTGCATGGAGTTTGCATGTTCTCCCCGTGTTTAGTGGGTTTCCTCCGGGTACCCCGGTTTCTTCCCCCAGTCCAAAGGCATTCAGATTAGGCTAACTGGCGTTCCCAAATTGTACCCCGCCTCATGTCCTAACTTTCCTGGTTCCAGGTCTCCCTGCGACCCTGTATACAGGATTAAGTGGTATAGATGATTAAAATTATAGTAGAATGTGAATGAGCGCATTAGTGTGTGCGCTCTGCAATGGGATGGTATACCCCGCTTCCAGACCCTCCAGCGGTATATAAGATGAGTAAATGAGTGAGTGAGTGAGTTCACCTACTAAAATGTACCTGGAAGCTATAGGAAACCAGAGAACTGAATAAGAAACCCTCATAGACACAACAAAATATTTAGCAGTAATGCAACCCTTGGATGGAAGCATGTACCCTGAAGCTGTGGTTCTAGCAAGACTTACTCTTTGGAAAAAAAAAAATCTAAAATCTTAGTCAGCAGAAATAGTCAGTGAGAAAAAATGTGTTTTTTTTTCATGACCTTTTCAGTTTCTAGATCATATTTGAAGAAGGCATTGTACAACAGATTGGGGCACTTGGAAAATATTGGCAGAGCAAACTATAGGAGCTAGGCTGAGTATTCCAACAAAGAGAATATAAATGCTATTCAGAGGCAGTTACCAAAGAATCTGTATTCTCAGATATCTCTATATATACTGTGAGACCCAAAGTTTTTCTGATAGTAACATGATAGCGCAACTGCTGGCATCCTTAGAATAAACATAATAACTGCGTATCGCTGCCATAATTCAACTTTAGTTTTAAAAAAGGCCGTAGATGACAACTGTTCAAATGTGTATATATACTGTCTGCTCATGGCATGTAAAGTTTTACCTGTACCTAGCTCGTAATGAAATTACATATAGCATGGACCCCTTATAACATCTCATTCAACATCTGTACTTCTTTATTGGGGTGAGCAAACTTTTGTACTCACTTAGGGTGCACTGATTGGCGATTAAAATCGGCTGATAATCACTTAATGTTTACAGATTGGTTGTCTCTCCACTGGCCAATCACATAAACCAATACTGTTGTGATGACGCAAAATACACGAGTTGACAGCCATATCAACATGCCGTCGCCAGTCTAGGAATATTACAAAGTCTCTAAGACGTCAAGTTTGCAATATGCAAAAGATTTTTTGTAGGTAAACATCTGCTAAAACCTTTAACACAACAGACCTTATTCGCTAATTAACTAAATTAAATTAATTAATTAATTAAAAACACTCAAGCGGCACAGATCTGTGTAGGCAACACAGCATAAGTAAATGAAGATTAAAAAAGCAATATATGTGCTTATATGGAAGCCTTGACAGTGCGTGTTAATGGGGCGGTGGCTTCAGACATCAGATTTTGCCTTTATGTCAGAGAACGAAAGTTATCATTACTTTTTATTACTACACTTTTACTACTACTATTACTTTTATCACTACATTTTATTACTACCAGTACAGTATATGGAATGACGTCACAGAAATGTGAAGAACTCTCAAAATGAGCATATTATTATTATTATTATTATTATTATTATTATTATTATACATTTTTCTTTTTTTGGTCATAAAAATAAATGAAAACAACCATAAAAACATGTGATCATGTGTATTTGCAATTTTTTTCCCCATGTGACCCATTTAAAATTTTTCTGCTCATCCATTTTTGTATAGTTAGTTAAAATGAAACAAAAGTCAGTGCACAATCCTGAGCCTTATATATTTTTATTTAAAAAAAAAAAATGCCTAAAATACTCTGAGTTTTAAGAGTTGAGTACAATGCACCATAAATAATTTGAGTGTGAAAAAGTTACGCACGGAGGCAGCTAACTCTTGTAAGGTCACACTCAGTCACCCACCTATAGCAGAAGCCCTTAAAAAAAAAAGAAAAAAAAAAGAAAAAAAAAAAAAGCTTGAGCCTTACTCTGCAGAGCGTACAAAGACTAAAACCATTATCACAAAAATAATAATGAAGAGAGAAAAAAAGTGCAGTTCCCAGCTCTGGCCGAGGTTTACCTTACCGCTCCATGCCTGCGGGCTGACAGTGAGCGACTATTCAGCACGGCTGCACACATTGTGGGTGATAAGAGGAACAGACTGTCTCTTCAAAATGAAGAAATTCTGATATTTATAAAGAAATGTCTGCTCTCGCTGCTTACTAATGAGTCGCCATGATTGGCTCGCCAAATACAAAGTGACTGATGTCTGCGTTTATTTTATAAAGTTTGCTGCAGAGATTCGAGTTTTTATTCACTGATGCAGCTTTACATCAGTTACAATGAGTGAGTACAGCAGGACAGTCACACTTTAGATAAGCATTTCGGCGTTCGATGCTCGTTAAGGAACAGATGATTTTCAATGTCTTCAGTCGAGGAGACGCTATTCTACGGGTTTTAGTTTATTTATAATTTAAATGAAATAATAAGAGGAATGAATATGTTGCCTTCCAATAAATAAAACATTTACATTTATGAAACTTTTTCAGATCTAAATAATATTTGTGCAAGTGCTTTGTAGAATAGTTATCTTTTCAGCTATAAATAGTAAATAAATAAACAATACAGCACAATGAACAGAACACTTGGGAAGTTCCCAAAAACACACCTGTGATTGGTATTAGTATCAGTCAATTCCGATTTCCATAATCAGGGATCGGTGCTTGGCCCCAGAACCCTGAGCGGATTACCCCTAATACTCATTTCTATCTGCCTTACATTAAAGAAAAACCCTTATCCTGCTTGGACACCTGTTAACATCTCACCTCCTATATGATATCTTGTCAGCATACTGGATTTCAGTTTTGCCTTTGCTGGACTGTGAAACCTTTGACACTCTGGTCATCTGCATTTGTAGATTTCAGAGCGAGCTGTTGCAGCAGTGTTGTGTGTACAAAACTGACAGACCAAAGCTAAGCAAATATTAAACGTTTGGATAAGAACAGGGTGAGCAGCAGTGTATCCAACTTGTGTTTGTTATTAGATATGATGACCTTTAAGACCTCTTTATTTCTGTATTGCCATGACATACTTAACAACTCATTGAGCAGGCTATAGTGATCATCCTGCACTTGATACAGTACAGCTCTCCAGCTCACATAAGTGCTGCCAGTTATACAAGTTGAGAAAGCTGCGTTGGTTGATCACCATTGCTCTCAACAATCATTTACTAATCACCACTGCTCTGAATGAGCAATTACTAATCAACATTGCTTTCAATGACAAGTCACCAGGTACTAATTACTAGGGACGGGAATCACCAGGGACGACCAGATACAAGATTATCACGATACCCATGTGCAGATTCAAATTATATTGTGATTCTGTAAGTATCATGATTTTATAAATATGCTGATTTGATATCATTTTTTATCTCTACTAATTACCTTTGCCCTGAATGACCAATGACTGATCACCATTGCACCCGAAAGATCAGGTGCGATAAGAGCTCGTCGACTTTGTTCCACTTTGTGGTTTTCCTACACATTTGTGTAGAGATGTCAGATCTTACACACTGACACAGATGTACTCGGTGTGCTGCTGAAAGGTGGCTTTTAAGTTGGAGTGTTTGCTCGACTGTTCCTTTGTAGAAAAGCTTGTTACAAGCCAATCAGTAAAGAGGAAATGGGATTTCCCTAAATAGAAGTGGAGAGGCAAATACCCCTTAGTCTTTCCACAACTTGTTTGAGGCATTTCTCACTTGCTTCCAGGCATTACTGACAAAAGAAATGTGTGGTTACTGTATATTAGCAACAGACGTACTCTGTGTGAAATTACTACTGACATCTTCTACGTTAATCTTTTTAACGATATATGATGTTATATGGCCGATATGAAGCTAGAAGTAGAACAAGGTTAGGTTTTCCATATTAGCTTCTAACTGCTAATAGCCTGTCTTGCCTTCTTTAGGTCCTGAGAAACAGAAGTGCCCAGGCGTTCAGCTTCATATGAGTAGCTGTTAGGGATTAATTGCTAATACCGCCTACCAGAGATGGGACGGGATCGATGCAATGATGTATCGTGATTCTTTTATATGGCAATTCGTCTATCACTACGCTGACTCCAGAATCCAGTTTTTTAAATCAAATTTTAACCTATTTATTTGATAGCAAAATCCTCTATAATCCTGCATGTAGAGCACTATTCACACGTTGGCAGGCAGCACAGCATCCTGTGTAGTCGGAAAGAATTCTTTGCAAATTTTATTTACAATTGTAACAAAATCAAAACCCCAAAAAACTTTTATATCGAATCATGATACAGGTAGTCCCTGACTTACGAACTGGTTTCATTTTGGGAGCATGTTTCATGAGTCCAATTTTTGTTTTAAGTCCGACAAAGTGCGTCTTATACACTTTTGACACAAATATACAATGTAAAGCATAGCAATCCACTTGACTAAATATCTGTCCCCTTTGCCATCATGTGTCCAAAAACCGTAACTGCAACTACATAGGGAAGTGAACCTCACACAATCGAAACAGTGCTGTCTCTGCACCTTTAAATCATAATGGGAATCCCAGATGCCATTTTGTGTCAGAGCTGTTTTCCACTGTATTAGACTGAAAACTCTGTTTTGTTGAGGATTTTCTGAAATTAGGCTCAGCACAGCTTTACAGGACAGCTATTTTCTATCGTCGCGCTTTCGGACTGATTCATCGAAACTGGTGAGGCAGACTCATTTCTCCCTCACCCTCACAAGCACACGCATACAATATACTAGACTTGAGACATTTTATACATTCACTCACACACTGAAAATATTGTATATAATTGTAAATGTTGGTATCTGGTGCACTGCAGGGTCATTTTTTGTACCATACACGTGAGCTACTTCTGTGATTAAACCAGAAATAGAATCGTGATCCGTTCGTATCTGCGTAAATATGTAAGTTCAATGTTTGCCTGTACAAATATTACTTGTATTTGTAAAATTGCGATATTTACAAAATCGCAATACAAATAGAACCAGCACCTAATTTTCGCAATAATATAGTATCGACCAGTCACTGTGATTCCCATCCATTCTGCTTATCTTAGCCTTTATCAGGCAAATACCATTCGAATTGGTGACTAAGTTCACATTCACCTGGTTCAACAGTCAGTTAAGTTCATCAGGCTAACTCGCTAAACAAGCAGTAAAAATAACTTTACAGTAGCAGCGTCTCCGGCTTCAGGACCTGATGCTGAAGCCGGAGACGCTCAGCATCATGATGTCTTGAGGTTCAGTCAGTGTTGAACAGTCCTTCGTTGAATAAGTAGTCTGATATGAAACATTTAATACACACACATCTAAATGAATAGAAATTCCTTCACTTTTTCAAAGACGGTGAGTGAAAAGATGCTTGTGTGTTCTTTTATAAAGCCAAAACCAGCACATTTGATGTGACTTGCTTTTATGCTGTCCAGGCAATAAAAATGACCCCCAGAGAAGTGCAGCACAAATATATATGTAAATGAAAATTTTATCTGATGAGAAAAAAAAAAAATCCAGGTATGAGGTTATATTTGGGGAAAATCTAATTGACTCATTTTAGCAATGGTAAATACAAAAAAGGAAAAAAGGCAGGCAGTGTTTGTTTATTTATTTCTCGTCAGTGTGAACACACACTCATCTGAATGTCTAAAAATGGCTTAATAAGAAATTCTGCGTAATATGCCATATTATGCAGAATTTCCTCTATAGTCATGTGCCCACATCTTTAATATTTAGTTTTGTACCACATGTATTTTTGTGCCCTGCTGTATCCAGTTACTGTACAGGTTAGATTGAGACAAGTAAATAGTTTTATGATACAAATAAACCGGTGTGGTCTACTAACAGAATCGCGATACAAATCAAATCGGCACGTGGGTATCGTGATTTCCGTCCCGACGTTCTTTGAAATATTCTTATAAGAAGGCGAGATGAGGATCTTTTCCTCTCTGAGTGTCAGGTAACATCTGATCCAAAGTCTTGCCCTCTGTCTAGCGATGCATGTCATTTTGGAAAATACCCTGCAGTCACCCTGCCAGTTCAGTCTGCCCGCAGGGTTTCATAGCAACCGCTCTGTTTTAGGTTGGCAGCACACGTGACTGCTCTTGTTATAGATTTAGAATTGTTTAAAAAGTGTGTGAAACGCACACCGCAGATGAACTTTCAGAGGTATCCAAGCTCAGATGTATAGCATACGAGTACACACTGCTTTATCTGTTTATCTGTTTGTGTGCTGCTCCAGTCCGCAGGTAGAAAACACGATAATGTAGTGTAGTCTTGATTTTTAGGGAAAAAGATAGAAAACAAGGAAAAAACAAAGCTTTCTCCTTCACACTTACACAATAAACTGTTGGTCTTGAGCAATCGTGAACCATTCTTCTAATGGGAAAGCATTTAATTTCAATGGGAAGTCTGCAGTTTAGAGTTTAATGAAATTTCCTTTCTAAAGAACCTACAGTACAGTATATATCGTCATTTTTTTCTTAATACAGAAGAGGTGTGTGATCTGATGAAGCATGATTTTTTTTCCTTTCATCGGGCCGTTTAGGTAAAGGCAGACACTTCTGGTAAGTGTCAATTTGTGTGGGTTGTAGACCACAAACAACAATGCAGTCACTCTGAACGCCCCTGGTTTCGTTTCTGTCTGCCCTGCCTTCTGCCTGCTTATTGTTCTGTAAAAAAAAAAAAAAGTGTGAGTAGCATGTTTTTTTTTGTTGTACTGAATACACACTGCTTAGCGAAAAAAAAAAAAAGTCACACACTTCAAGATTTCATTCAGTGACCTTTAACTTCGATTTCAACACACAATGTGGTGTCCAGTTCATGTGTGAAAATGATTCCTCGTGCTCCCAGAACCACTCTTTCACAATTTGTGTCCAGGATATGTCTGTGTCGTTAGAGAAGAAAAACTCCATAGATGTGATAACCAGGTCATTCAGTACATTTAGATCATCAGCTGACTTCATATTATTGCAAAATAGTATTGTTGAGCCTAGACCTGAGCAACTGAAGCAACACCAGATCATAACACTGCCTGCAGAGGATTGTACCAGGGGCGCACTATGCATGAAGCTTCATACACTTTCTCCTCTTACCCTGACGCACACATTGCTCTGGAATAGGGTCAATCTGGCCTTTTTTTTTTATTGCTCCAAAGTGCAATCTTTGTGCTCCCTATAAGAACTCTGATTAATTTCCACTAACAATTGGTTTTCTTATGGCTACACTGCTGTCTAGTTCCAATAGCTCATATTTTTACTGTTGATTTTTTCATGTACCTTCACCAAGTGTTTAAGTGACCTCCATTCACGGCCACACTTCTTCCACAAAGTTGACAGTTCAGAGCTATCCTTCCAAGTTTTGATTAAGTCTTAACCCAGTCCCAGTAATTTTTAAACCTCCTTAGATGTTTTCTTTCCTTAATGCAGCCCAACAATTTCTGAAATAGTGACTTTTTTTTTCTCTGCGAGGCTGTGTATGTTTTAATGCGTATAGTAATAGTTTGTCTATTCATTACGGCTGCAGAGTTTCAGTTATTGAACTTTCAATTAGACGTTTGAGTAATTTCTGTAATAACACTGTAGTAAATATGATTGGTAATGATGGCTTGTGAATTTTACATCTGTAAAAAAATTTAAGAGAAAACAAAAATCTCAGATCCACTGTTTCAATGATTCAGAATTGATTCATGCTTTTTGAATGATGTAGGTAAAAATGTTAACTGGTCTAAATCTTTAAGAATGAAACTACTTTCACGTACTCATATTCCAAATACTTTCAAGTTTTGAAAGAGTATCACGTCTTCTTCGTTTTGAGTTTATCCGCGGTCGGTGCAATACTGCCACCTGCTGGACTGGAGTGTGGAGCAGAAATTGGGCAGGAAAAACAAAAGATTATCGGAAAACATTTACAGTATTTGGGAGCTTCGGAGACGTGATTGCTGAGAATAGCTGCTCAAAACAATGCTGTAGTCATATTTAAATAAAATCTGAGATACGCTAGTATAGGGAGATGAGACAAAGAGCTAAAACAGCCTATAAGAAAAGTACTGTTATACTGTATATATAGTATGTACTGTATATAGTCTTAAAAGTACCACAGGATTAAACAGAAAGGAAGCAGAATGAACGTTCCTGGTTGATTTACATGAAAAAAAAAAGAAGCTTTCAATATAAAACCACTTTTTAAAATATTCTTGACCAGGTATTCCATGTGCTGCCACCTTACTCACAGGCAGAGTGTGTGATAATTGTATTATGTATAACGTCCGCTCTCTGATCAAAACACATTGCAGCGAGAATTTTGCCCCTGGCTGCTCAACTCTCCAAGATCTGCTTCAGCGAGGAACAGTTGGTGCGTACGCTGCCAAGGAAGAAAGACATTGTTAGATTGGTTCGGGTTCTAAGAGATTAAAAGCTGTCCGTCTGTGGAACACCAGTCCACTCGAGACTCATCTCGGATGGATGCAGTTACTCATTACACCATTACGCTCAATACCATCAATCAAATGAAGTCCAAAACAAAATTTCCTGACGTGTTTAATTATTAGAGCTGTGCGATTTATTCGATTATGTAATTTAATCGATCTTTTGTTGGACGTTTCAATGATTCAGAATTGATTCATGCTTTTTGAATGATGTAGGTAAAAATGTTAACTGGTCTAAATCTTTAAGAATGAAACTACTTCCACGTACTCATATTCCAAATACTTTCAAGTTTTGAAAGAGTATCACGTCTTCTTCGTTTTGAGTTTATCCGCGGTCGGTGCAATACTGCCACCTGCTGGACTGGAGTGTGGAGCAGAAATTGGGCAGGAAAAACAAAAGATTATCGGAAAACATTTACAGTATTTGGGAGCTTTGGGAGTTTACAAGTAATTATTTTATTATTTGATTATCTACAAGTTGCGAATGCACAAGTAGCGGTTTCGACATTCGGGTGGGTTGAGCTAGTTGAAGGTCTTCCTGAACTCTCATCATGTTTCTCTGATGTTCTCCTGCTCTTGAAGCGGGCGTACAGCTCGAAAGACTCATTGCAGAAAACTTGCCAAATCATGTCCCTGTATCAGATTTGCCCAGTTTCAGACAGAATTTCATGTTCGCTCTTATTTGCCGTCCATGATGAAATCACATAGGTTGTAATGCACACAGTCAGACACACAATGTGGCAACTGAAGACGTCTTTTGGGCTACTGACTTACAGTATGAAGGTCGGAGCTCCCTGTGAGACATGTGCGTGCAGCGTTTTGCGGCCAACTGTTGGCATGTTACAAACCTTGTCTCGAAACTTTTTGATACCACCTCATATCCATGAGCAGGTGCGAGTTATGGGCATTGACAGTGAATTAAGTGTCAAGTTATGATTCACACCTCTATTAATTACAGCTTTAGATCTCAAAACCATATAAATTGTTATGAAGTGGGGCATCGGTGGCTTAGTTTTAGGCCTGTCACCTGCCATGTGGAAGGCCCAGGTTTGATTCTCAGCCAAAGCCCAGACCCTGGATGCAGTGCTGGTCCCAAGACCAGATAAAATGGGACCGTTGGGTCTAAAACCTGTGCCAAGTTGTTGTACAACATAAATTGTGATGAAGTAATTACCAAAATTATTGGTTCTAGAAATCAGGTTATATATTTGTAATCATAGCTAACTGCAGCCTAATTATCAGGGACAGTCTTGGTTACTTGAAGATATACAGCAGACCAATTTCAAAGCACGTAGCAAAGTTGCTACTGTAGGTTATAAGATATTTCATGCACAAGATCCTTGACAGTGTTATTGTACTTACAACTACAGTAAAGTCTTAAGGTTACAAAATCCCTGTTTTAAAATGGCAGCATTACTAGTAAACACGTTTTCATGAAAGACAAAATGCACTGGCTGATGGACTGCATGTCATCAAGCTGAATCATTCATCCAACCATGTACAGTATGCAATGAAAATGATCAGATGAGTCTGGAACTGTCTGTGTGTGTGTGTGTGTGTGTGTGTGTGTGTGTGTGTGTGTGTGGAAATATAACATACCATGCATCAATCACGATTCTTCAAAGAATAACGTGTTTCATTAACGTTTGAACAGACTGCATGATTATGAATGGGGGAGTGAGAACATGAGGAGTTTGGGAATTTGTTCATGTGTCAGTGGGTGGACGTGGAGGATTTTTCTTGACTCTCTTGAGTGTTTCAGACACTCTTTCTACTACAATGACTGAACAGTCCAGGCACAACCACCACCACCACCTCCAGCTAATCGTTTATGCGTGAAATGCTCACCTACTGTAGTTTACTGTGAAAAGTGTGACTAGATAACTATTTCCTTCTTGTAGTGTGCAGATTTGTGATTATTTTGGCATAGGAAATTTGAAGCGCAGTCGCTCATGTGAGGAGATCCTATCGACATCCAACCAGGCATAATTAGCCATGCTCTCTGGGTGGAAAAGATGGCCTTCTTCTCTTGGCTGTTAAACAGAGCAATGTCTGATAGCTAATTTATACAGAAAAAGGGCAATTTGTGCCCTACTCCAAGTGCATTCAGCTGCCCTATAACGCTGCATGAACAGCAATCCGAAGGCACGTGCCAGCTGGCTTCTGCTGTTATGGAGGAGGCATGTGCGCTAGATTTCACCTCCTCAGACTGGGAGCTGGGAAGCAGCCACCACTAAATGGGGTAAAAATTCACAAGCGACTGCACACGAACGGATCCTTTGTTACAGTACGTGTCTGTTAACACTTACCCGAGTTCCTACTGTATTTTGTGCATGTACTGTACTGTAGACGTAACCTGAAGCGTTGTTTCTTACACTCGTTCCTTTTACAGTTGTCTGTATTTTGTTGGGAACTCTATTATTGTGGGTTGGTTTCAGAGACCGTCTTTACACTGAGGTACTTTTGTGCCCACCATAGTGGTAAAGAGTTGCTAATTGAGTCACTGCAGCCTTACTGTGAGGTTGAACTAGTCTGGCCTTTCTCTTCTGAGTCCTCTCATCAGCAAGGCATTTCCTCTGCAGTGCTGCTGTTTTGTGTTTCACTTTTGTTTTTCGTGTAAACTCTAGAGACTGGTATGTTTTAAAATTCTAGGAAATTTTTGTAATATTTAAACTAGCTCATGTTGGACCAACACCCATGCCAACATCATGCTTGTGAACACTGACGTCACATTTTTTTTGTGGTGTTATTAACATGAACATAAACGTTAATATTAATTGAAAGTTTAGGCCCCTAGCAGCATAATTTTATATCTAGAGTACCAGTCAGTTGTTATTTTAAGACACGAAGATCATCTGTTCTGGAATAGTTTCTTGCAAGAACAGTATTGTTAAGTGCATTTGCAAAACGCATCAAACACCATGATGAAACTGGCTCTCATGAAGACTATATATACCAGGAAAACAAGACCAAAACTTCATTTAGAGTTACCAACCTCAGAAATCACCACTTAACAAACAGCACCTCAGATTAGAGCCGTTATGAAGCTTTACAGATCATAAGTAGCAGATACATCTCAATATCAAAGAAGATTATTGTATATTTTCAGCATTCTTTTACAATATAGAAAGAAATAAAAATCAAGGAAGACCATAAAATTAGAAAGCGTGTCCTAAAAAAACATGCAGTTAAGCTCAGATGGTAGACATTTTTTATAAGATGTATAGACTCATTTGTTATGTGTTGTCTGGATAAGTCAGTTGAAATAATATGGAGTTGCTTAAAGTCAAATGAAGTTAAAGATGTCCTAAGGCATCACGCATTAAATAACCTGTTGTGTACTTCTTCTTTCCATGTGGCCATGCACATTTTATGCACAATATATTCCTCGAAAGATGGTAATTAAATATGAAGGATATTTCCAGGAACGAACCGTATGCTCGCCCCAGCAGCACCGGTCCAGATAATGCGGACTTGCGAAAAGATTTATGAATACAGAGTACTGGCTTTCAATATTTTTCATTCATTCTGCTTTTATTAGGGCTTCCCATGGACCTAGACTGAATCATCTGCAGGTTTTATTGAAATGTGGCCTTATTCATTATTAAAACTAGACTTATTGTATTGAAAATGGGTGTGGTGGCAAAATAAAATAAAAAATCTTTGTAATGTCGATGGTAAGTAGGCAGGAGCGTATTTGGTTTCAGTAAAGTTTTTTTTACATGTCTGTCTGCCGTTTTAATGCCACATTAGCCAGGTATGTTGGAATGAAAAGTGAATGACAATAACTGTTATAATAATAATAATAATGTGAAATCTAAGCCCTGTGTTATGTTATTCCTGCTTTATATGCAAGGATTTGCAGTCAGCTCCAAAATGCTCAAAAAACGTAATCCATTCAGTGAGTGTTGCTGTATTTCAAACTGAAAAAATCACTTTTGGTTAAGCCAGATCTATCACAATTTAACGTGTTAGGCAATAAAGAGTGAAACAACCAGGAGCATACGTTTACAACATCAGTGATTGCATAAATTCTACAAGGTCAGTACGATGTCATGTAGAAAAGTCAGGTTGGGCTCACTGGAGATTATTATTATTTTTTTTTACAGTCTTTTACTTTCTGCCTTCATTACAAAACGCATAACAGAAAAAAACAGAAACTTTGGCTATTACTTAATAATAGAGATGAGGGATAAAATGATTCAGTTACGTATCATGATTTGTCTGTGGTTTTGTGCGTGATTCATATTTTACTACTCCAAAATAGATTTTTTAAAAGTGATTTTTAGTTTTATGTATGTTTGCGTTTTAGGATGTAAATTGTTGCGATTCCTATGATACAGATGGTGCTCTCAAAACTATTAACAAAAATGTAAAAATAATATAGAATCAGGATATTTATAAAAACATGATACCTACAGAATTGCAAAACAAATCGAATCAGCACCTACTGTAGGTATCGTGATAATATTGTATCGGGTGATCCCAGGTGATTCCAGTCCATCCTAACCTCTAACGTCAATTACTTACCAAAAAATGCAGATTTCTTTGCAATGTGCTACGGAAACACTAATACAGTACATGAACCATGAAATAAAAATCTAAAACAAATTTTATCTAAACCGTTCTCATTAATAAGCACCAACAAGCAAACGTAGACATATTTTAGTTTTCTTTCATTAAGACGTTCTTTCAGTTTTTTTATGTTCAGGGCTTGAATGTCGCTTGAATGCATTACCCATATTGATTCTAGTGTTGCATCTTGCTGCACAGGACCACTTTTTGATAAATGCTGAATTCAGTTCAGTCCTCTGTCCACCATGGCACGACCTCTTCAGTCAGCCAAATATAAAATGACGAATGAACACATTATGAGCCACAGCAGCTAGTGGTCTGGGTTGCCAAGGCTATGTGAAAACTCCACAAGCAACTAAAACCAGAAGTCAAAACATTCTCTGTATGTGCTGCATTTACAATCCAGCATCATGATAACCATTTACACGATATTTTACATTTACATTATATAATATATACACTGTAAACACTAATGCTCAAAGTAATTAAACATATTGAGTACTGTTAACTTAAATAATTACAATTAGTTCAATTTAATAGACCTTGATGAGTATTTAGAACTTTTTAGTATTTATGAGTTTGTAGAAATTACATTTTTCAAGTTAGCTGAACAAATTTGATATTTTAAGTAACTGTAAGTACTTAAGTAACAGTAACTGTCACCTTAAAGTTCCACCAACTTAAAATCTTTCAGACTAGCGATTTTGTGTCTGACGTCATCAGGGCAATAGGGCGCTGGTGGCTCAGTGGTACAGTAGGAGTGTCGCCTGCCATGCGAAAGGGCCAGGTTCGATTCCCAACAACTGGATGAAGTGCCTGCCCCAAGCCCAGATAAAATAGGAGGGTTGCGTCAGGAAGGGCATCTGGTGTAAAACCTGTGCAAAGCGTGTGTGCGGACCAGATTGTCTGCTGTGGCGACCCATCGCCGGGAGCAGCCGAAAGACTAACAACAAAAAAAAAAGCTAATTGCTATTAAAAAGTATGAGTTAGGCTACTCAATAATGCAAGTAAAGAACGATTAATATGAATGAGTACGACAAACTCAAAAACTCATAGTTCTCTTTACTGAAAATTGGAAACATCATTACAATACTTAAAAAAATAATTATGTAACTGATTACCTCAAATTTTTTGAGTTTTGCAACTTATTTAGGTTTACAGTGTACTGTGCAATAATACACACAACAATAACATTGGAATAACGTTGAATTAATGACTATCACCATTATATGCCTGACAGCATTATACAGTACAGTCATGGTCCCACAAGGTCATAGCAGTATTCAGAAACCATGACTAGACAACGGGAGAAACCCAATGGCTGTCCAAACACTGCGTGTGATTATCTTTCGAAAACATTCCTGCGAAATGCATCATGACTCTCAAAATGCAGCAAAACCAGTCACAGAAGCGCGTTCATTAAGAAAAACACATCTGATAACGTTGTTATCTTCAAAAAGAGCTGTGACTTCTTGATACTTCCTTTTAAGTTTTCCAAATTGCATCTGAACTCTCAGTGTTCTATTATTTATGACTACAAAGCCAACTAGCTAATTCAAAATCAGTGTCCAGACCCTGATCAAGGGTGTGTGTGTGTGTGTGTGAGTGTGGTGTTGGGTGTGTGTGTGTGTGTGTGAGACTGTGGAGTGGACACCCTACATACAGTGGGTAGCTAGCTTCACACTTAACACTATTTGGGATTCAACCCTGGAACTCGGAATTTTAGCTGAATTAATCTGATATTTAAACGCGGAATAAGTGGAAATGCAAAAAGAAACGTACGAGATGTAACTAAAACTACTTTCACCCCTATAACTGTAATTATACTAACTGCTGGTTGCTAACTGTTGGTAGTTAGCGGTAGTTTATTCCTCCAGTCGCAGAGGAATATGTGATGGTGTTTTTTCATAATCTGATAAGAAATGGTGTTTGCAGAACTGTTGTATAAAAGCGACACTCGAGATTGTGCTGTGTTGCTGCATCACAGTCGTGCACCATGCTACAGTATATCGAGAAGTACATGTATACTGTAGCGCCCCCTCTCGCGTGATATCGCTTAATTATCAAGTAGTCAGCACTCATCAACATCAAACTTAATGTTGTTTTATTGAATTAATTTTTGAATTAACTTTTAAAAAGCCTGATGCTTCTGGTGTTCCAGTGTCCATAATGTTGGCAAATTAACGGTGCCACAACATTCCGACAACAAAAATTCCTGTAATCTCGGATTGGTCAAGAAATGAACCACATAATGGATATCTTCAGGATTACATGTGTCTTCAGCTTCAGAAGACAGAAAGTTTAACCTGAACTACAAATCCGACTTCTTGATAGGATTGGAAACTCATTGTCGCGTGTCAGTAAGTGTGAACTAGGTCTTTAAATGTCACAGTTGTTCGGAGAGGTGGTGCCATGCATTACAATCAGGAAGCTGAAGGGGAGGGGCTGTCTATGAAAACATTGACACTGCGGTGTGCGTGAGAGGAAGTGATATATTTCCTGTGCCCTTTTTAAAAAAAAAAGTTGTGTTACTTCATGTTTTGGGAGGATTGCACTTTGGTTCCTCTTGGTAAAAAAAAAAAAATGCACGGTAAAAAATAATCCAGGGTTTTCATAAATCCACTCAAACCTATCTGCTCAATCAGTTTGTAAATATCAAAGCTTCACTGTGACTGGGAAATGGTTTTGTAGAAATAATGCATTCGTGATGAGATTTTAAAAAATAAGACAAAACAGCTAAGAATTGTGTTTCCTTTTTAGGTTATGTTTTACTGCACTGTACTGGAAATGTACTATACTATCACGCTTTGTCTTTCAAACCACCTGCTCCCGTCCACGCTGTCCCAGTACCCGCTTCTGGACAGGACCACATACACAAGCGCTAACATCTCTGCAGATTTTAGATCATTTGCTACGCTGATACTGGAGACACTAGAAAATGAGACGGTTCTGCTCTTTTTAAGGTTAAACTCTGGTCAGGAAATGCACTTCAGTGAAAGCGAGATTACATGAGATACGAAAGATGCATTCGTTCCTGGTAGTGTTTGCTTTCACTTTTTGCCGAGTTTATCTGCGGGGTGGGGGGGATTCAAAGTTTCCCCATGAGACTTTTTCTCATGAGATATAGAAAACCAAAGAAGCGACAATAGGGTGTTTCTGGGTATGGGGGAAAAAGAACTGAGCTGCTTATTATCAGGTTGTTTTATTAGCGTGCTTGCTGCATATCCGGGGAAAAAAAATCTGTCTTGTTCATTGACATACACTGTGATACATATATCTATCTATATATATATATATTTTTCGTGTTAGCTATGTTGGCAGCTCTGCATATCTGTCATCACTGTGAAGTCTTTCAGATTCGGCCTGGGTGTATCAAGCCACACCCAGAATACATTGTTTTGCGTGTCATGCTTTAACAAGCGGACGAATTCTTATATACAGTACGTATGTACTGTATATAATGGATCAGATGCATAGTTATACAGTACTGTGCAACAGTCTTGAGTCAACCCTCATTTCTTTTATATTTTGCTTCCAAAGAACCAAACTTTCTTGTTTTTTTAATGTAGCCTTGAATAGATATTCCTAAGCTTCCTGAGTGACTTTTTCGGCTCTACTCTCAAATTCTAATTAAAATTTTTGTCAGCTACAGTACACAACTATACACAGTATGATATGCAGTGAATTGCCTTTACGACTGTCTGTGACGTAAAAAAGAATAGAAAGTTAGAAAGACTGAAAGTTTCACTACGAAATACAACCAAAAAGTTGAAAAATGTAAAAATGAATTCTGGTGCAGTCCAGTCCCTGTACGTGAGCAGTTTCACAAGAATGTTTTTGTTTGTCAAGCCACACACTGAACCAGTTAGGTTGATGAAGCAGGTACAGATGATGACAGATGATCGTGTACTGGCGATGCTGAATGCCAAGTGGTCGGAACAGACGAGAGGGGAAATGAGGTTGCTGCTGCAGCCTGTCACAGGAAAGCTTTTGCATTTTCATAATTTAATTTCATTTAATTTAATTTAAAGAAAAAAGGGTGCGGCTCAAGACTTGTGCACAGTACAAACACGTACATACACAGTATATGCTGCTCTGTAGTTCCTCTTAGTTTAAGCGCTCACATCCTAAAGAGCTTCTTGTAATCAGCTTTTGACATGTATATTGTATATTGACAGACATCAAAACTCACATACAGTAAGTCTCCTCTTCTCAACTCCGATCCTGAAGGATCAGTGTTTTCCTTTCTCTATCACTCCCTCCTCGATTCAGAAAAGGAAGTTAATTAGTTCACTAGTTAAATCAGGTGTGCTAAAAGCTGAAAAAAAAAAAAACAACAACACTAAAATGCAGTCCTCCAGGACTGGAGGTGAGAACCACTTGCTGTACTTACAGTAAAGTGAACCATACACTTGGTTTCCAGTTGGACCAGAGATTGATTTCCTCTAGTTTTTTTTAAATCAGTTTGAGCAGCTTGCACGAAAATATATAACTGCTGTTTGTTTTAAGAGCACATACACAAGAGTACCATAGACACAGATACAATTCCTACTGAAAGCTCAGTGTTATCAATTAAAGACCACAACGAAGCTCCACTTTGTACTGCAGGGCTCTGGAGAGAGCGTCACTGACCACAGCAGATATTTCATCAATGCTTTTTTTTTTATGGGTTTTTTACTAAGCCCTAATTTAATCAAGTCCAATTTCGGTCACGGTTATGAGCCGCAGGCGCCGCAGGGCTGTGCTTTATGGCTTTCACAGAAAACGGCAGCTGAGAACAACTCTATAACTAGAAACGGGCTCCCGGAATCGGATCTTAACACACCTCGTGATTATGATGTGATATGATGGGTGTGTACAACACTTACACAACTGTCAAAGCTCCCTAATGAAACACCATTGATGCAACGCAGCATGGATCTGTGAGGCTGAGAAGGTGAGAAGACTTAATCAGGCTAGAGAAATGTAGAGCACAGTTCACATTTCACTTCTGCTGTGGACTTATTTCTCCCAGCTTTCTGCTGCATCAGTGTCATAACTGGAATTTAGTATCAAATATGAAATATTCAACCATTTTTAAAATCACCCTTTGTTATACATGTTTTTTGTGAAACATTTGTCCTAGTTTTTCAGGTGTATAAATAATGTAGTAATATACAGGTATGTATTTACAGTATCTGTACATTATACCTGAAGAATAATCTCTATTGAGGTTTAGAAGATGTACACATTGTGGATAATCTCTATACGGAGCTGTTCTGACACGTTTACCCTGTACGCTTTGCGTCTCCTGACCCCAGTGTCATGTGCCCTTAGATGTCGATCACTGTTTTTTACATTCACGGCATTTGGCAGATACCCTTACCCAAAACGTTTTTATCTTATTGTACATCTTACATTTATATATACACACTTTATTCAGGCTCGAAATCTTGTGGTAGCTCTGGACAATAAACAGTCATTTTCTCCAACCTTACTTGCTCTTCTCGATTTCTTCTCCTTAACAACTTCAGAACAATTCGCCCATTTCTTTCTACACAGGCTACGCAGGTGCTTATTCAGTCCCTTGTTATTTCAAGACCGGACTACTGCAACTCATTCCTGGCAGGTCTGCCTCCGTCTACCGTCCGTCCTCTGCAGCTGATCCAGAACGCAGCTGCAGGTCTCGTTTTCAACCTTCCCAAGTTCTTCATCACTACAAAACTAAAAACGGCCCAGCACCCACTTACTGTACCTCTCAGCTCTAAATCACATCCCGCACCGCTCCACGTTCCCTCCGATCCTCCAGCACTGCTCGGCTGGTCCCATCATCTCTCAGAGGAAGACCAGAATGCATTCAGACTGTTTTCTGTTCTGGTATCTCGGTGGTGGTATGAACTTCCTTGAGATGTCAGCTATCTGAGTCTCTGCAAATCATTAAACATTGACTAAAGACCTACTTGTTTTTTCAATTTTTGGGTCAATCTCCAAAAAAAAAAAAGTGAAATAATAATAAATAAAAAAAAACTTCCCAACAGTGTTCGACTGATGGTACTTAGGTTTCCAAATGACGGAAACTTCAAAGTCACTCAGGATAAGATTGTGTATCAAATGCCTAAATGTACTTTTAATGTACAGCTGATCAGTTATGGGTTAAGGGCCCAACTTGGTGGTGTTGAGGTTTGACCCTGGAACCTTCTGATCACTAATGCCTTAACCACTATGTTCTTACTCATTCATGCCTCAACGCTATACCCACAAAAATACCCATAATCTTAATGAGTTTGGTTTACTCATCTTCACAGTTAGCTAGAGGCTCTATTAGTGGAAGCTGAAACCACACAGCAGCCGAATTCTCTAATCTGATTGCTCAAAAGATATGCATTATTTCTGTATAACAGCACAGCTCGGATAGTAATTCTAGCTATAATAGTATTAGTATTGTATACTCTTCTAATACGTGATTGTTCCTGTTTCGCTAAAACTGTTTACATAAAACTTACACTGAGGGGGAAATGCGGATCTAGTTTTTTTAAATTGAGAATTATTGAGAATCAATTGATGATTAATTGTGCAAAAATGTGCATTATGTCATGTTATTTCTTACTTTTAATAATATGAGACCAATTTTAGAATCTTTATAAAAGAACGTAAAAATGTACAATACAGAAAATGTGATTTATTTTATTAAATATTTCAATAATTAATGATGATTACTCATGTTGGACAAGCAGCGTATAAGATATTTACATTTTGTTTTTGCAAGCAAAAATCGTTTCATGAGTACTAAATTTGACAGGTGATTGTGTGCTATGTATTTAATACACATGATCATTAACATGCCTGTATTTTCACAGTTCTAGTCCTGATTTTAACATTATGGCATTCACTTCTTCTTCACTGTTAGTATGTACAGTACAGTGCGCTAGTCGCTCAGGGTTTTAGTTAACCTGATGCACACTTAAGTGCTGTGTATTAAGCATACGCTAAATTATGTCTCACTAATCATTTAATAAAACATTTGGGATTTATTCTATTTATCATTTGAACTTGACCAAAAAAAAAAAAAATTTAATCTTTGAGAATTTTTTTCCCTTGCTGGATGTAGTGTAGTAGTAAAAGGACAGCTTGTCTGTAGGTGTGTGTGTGTGTCCTAATGGCATTCTGTAGTCATGTGCTGTGTAATTAGTAACTGGTGTGTCACCGCGCAAGAACAAGATGTAGACAACTCTTTTTTAAGTAGTAGTAGCCTGATTATTCTAAAAGTGTTCCAGTCGAAACTGTCCCCATGATGAGCACATGTACCTCATATTGAGATTAAGATCACTGATCACAGTACAGCAGTAACAAAATGGTTCCGACAAAATGGTTATGATCCGTTTTAGATCCAATCATCAGAGTGTCACCTGAACACCTGGTGCAGTAGAAGAGATTAGGTATGAGGGGAAATAATACTGACTTTAATAAGGTCAATAGTATTAGAAATGGTGAACAACCTTGAAAGTTTAATTGCTCAAGATATGGAACATTAGAGAATATACAGAGAATCAGATACGGCACATACTGTGGCACAAACAGTGGGTGTTGTGGGTGGCTCTTTTTTTTTGCATTGTTGTGCATGAGGTTAGAGTGGACTGTAGCTGTAGCACAGATAACGGCAATGAAACTCATCTGTGATCTTGTATCTTCTGGTCAACACATAGATTTCCATTACATCTGTAAGGGGGAAAAATACAACCCACACACAATGACACAAACACACACACACACACGGCAGGTGCATGACTGCTTTCGAGAGTTTCATCCGGTGCTTCCACTATGAGTGAGTGGAAAGAAGAGACTTTAGTTATAAATATAGTTGCCACAATGATGATCGGGTCAAAGCACCTGCTCCATCACAGCCCGGGCGCACCAGAAAGGTTGATTAGAGCCTGTGACATAAAGTGATAGAAAGTTGTTCAGCTTAATAAGATCTAAATGTGTACCGGGTTTTAAATCTGAACCGTATCTGATGTGACCTGCTTGTGTCACTTGTGTCACATGATGTGTTCATGCTAATTTATGTAAATAAATCTGGTAACTTCTTTAACTCATTTCCTTATTTATTTTTCAGTTTTTAACTTTTAGACTTTCCTTTGCCATCACCTACAGGTTTGTATATAGCCCCATTCAGACATTTCTTTTGAGATCTCTTCAAACACGGAGTAGTTTTAGCGAAATTACTCTTTCTAACTTTGCTTCTTGTTTTATTAGCTGTGATGCTTTTTGTTTAAGCACGGAGCCTAATCTGACACGCACAAAACATATCCACATTATTTATCACAGTTGTTACCTTTTTATCTATTCCAAATAAAACAAAAGGATGTTTTGCTGCCTCATTTTTATTACTTAGCGTTAGCCAACAACGCAGCCGTGCTGCTGAAATCATACCTGCGACCTGCAAGAATGTAACGTTGAATTAAGCAACACGCCTTTAAGTTCAATCAGTTTCGTTTGTTTTTATAGGTTCTCTTGCATGACGTGAGCTTTAGTAGGCTGATGATTGGCTCTTCGGGTGCTTACATAAATTTTAACCGGATTGTGTGGATATTATTTCTCCTTATTCGGAGAACAATGGGCGGAGCTTTGTCCTAGTGTGCTATAACAGCACTACACCGATACCTCACTTTCCCACCACTGAGATCCTACTTTAATGTCATCCTCCATCCTTTCGAGTGCAAAACTGTGATGAGTGCCATGTATTGATGTAAAAAAGTCACATGAAAAATCTGGTCAGATCACAAAGACGCTGATCTGTATCTGATTTAGGCTACGTTCACATTACCAGCCTGAAGTGACTCAATTCCGATTTATTTTTACCCTATTGTAACACAGATCTGATTTTTTTCCCCTTGCTATCTAAAAGCACAAATCTGACGTTTGTGGTCGAAATATATATCTGATACTGTATGTGATCATGCAACTTGAATGATAACTGGCATACATTGGAATTCATTCAACTTTTTGTCCACATTCAGACACAGTCAGATAAAAGTCACTTACAGTAAATGTGAACAAAACATGTGACATGCAAATCCGATCTGACCAAAAAAATCTGAATTGAACAATAGGCTTGCAATAAGGCTTGCATATGGAAGTGGCCAAAAATCAGAATTGAAGAAATTTGATTCCATATGAGCAAAATGTAAGATTTGGACCATTTTGGTCAGCAGTGTGAACATAGCCTTAATCTTAGCTGCAGATTATCGTTTATTCCATCATCTTTAAAGGATTACCTGAAAATCAAACCTTTCCTTTCTGAATTGCATAAAAGATTTTAAGGCTCACTGTCCTTTATCAGCAAGATTCATTTTTAATGCTTGTCAATGCTTAGTAGAATTCTGTGCGCTAAGGTGCAGTATTACTTCCTGAACTGTGGATTAGTAGCTCAGCATACAATAAAACATAATGTAGTAGAAAATGGAATAATACAGCAGAGAAATCTTTCATTTTTTCCCCCAGATGCTTTAAATAAGCACATCTTCATTCTGTAGAAATCCTGAAGGACTCATAAAGGGTGCTGAATTTAAGCATATTACTTTCTCATAATAATCTTATTTCCTCCATTTAATACCTCAGTGTGTGTCTCTCGTTTTTCATTTCACATGAAGTTATCAGTTACTCTGAGATAATGCAAACTCTTGGGTGTCTGCCAGCGGTTTTCGAGCACTATCCAAAATATATTGTGGTCATGCTGCTAACAATCACCTGCTCTTGGCTTTTTACAATAAAAAACCTAGAGGGCTCATACATCTTTAATGTATTTTTTTGGAAACTTTCTCCCTTTTTTCTTTCTCCTGGCTCATTATTAGCCTGAATACGAGCCCATTAGTTAGCTTCACAAGCCGACACTTTATTTTGATATAGTGCTTCCTAACACAATGGCCTTTTTAATTTATGACACTATTTACTTTTGTGAACTAGCCGTCCTTATTTTTTGCCTTCCTGGCAAAGGTGATAATGAGGTTTAAACATCCGACTCTCACATAATGTCCGGCTCGAGTCATTAACACCACGATGAAGTGAAAATGCTGAAGAAATCTTGATTAGTGCAACGAACACAATCAGCTGTTGCCAG